>WAAE01000709.1:0-32080 GCA_013400495.1 Nicator chloris
TTAGTGCCTGGTGAGAAACCTTGTTTAGACAGCTAGAGGGTGGAGCTGCCAGGCTTTAAACTGTGCCAGAAAACACAGACCACCATAGAGTAGCACACAGGAGCCCTTATATCAGAATTAGTACAATCCTGTCACTAAAAGGAGTGTAAATCCAGGACTGATATATATCATCCAGGACATTACTCAATCATAGTTTACAGAAAAAAATTATATTCCAGAAGAAACAAAAAATTTTTAAAAGGGAGGAAGAAATGCTACACGTGAAAGTATCAAAATATAACAGGGACCAAACATGGGGTGGTTTAAAAAACTCAAATAAAATAGGTCTCATTTCAACCTATGCAGAATAAATAATAGTTTTAAGTTCCCCTTTGGGGACTTGGATTCATCCAAGATATAAATCTGAAGACAAGTCAGCACTCACTTTATAAAAATCAGCGAGAGATGAAAGCAATTTAACATAAAATGTGGCATTTTGAGTCTCTTTTAAGAGCAAGAAGGAGGAACCCCCCCTCCACATGCACACACACATTATTTTCAAAATATCTGAAATCCTATAGAAATTGTGAAACATTACATTGTGGTATTCGAAAGTAATAGCTCTTGTTTATAACCATATAAATTTAGTCCTCTGGCACTACTGGGCTTATATAATAGAAGGGAGTTACTTTAACAGTGCCCTGTTAAAAAAAGAAGCAACTCATTTTCAACTCATTTTCTCCAGTGGGAGGGATGTGTGGCCTCATGTGAGAAAGGGAACATGCCTAAGTTATTACTGTAGGAAAGCAATCTGTCAAAGCCTGGTCGTTTTGGCATGGTGAATACCACTGGTGAGATCAGAGAGTCAGATCCTGCTTGCAATTACTGCTAAAGGACCTTGGATACAGGCAGCCTGCTATCAATTATTCCCCTGGCCTCAGACACTTGGACTTGTCAAGCTCTCAGTGTCTTCTGTTTTGTAACAGTAAGAAAAAGGGCTTCCCATGATCAGTTCTTGGAAGTTTCTCACATGTTGTGTCACTCCAAAGTGTCATTAACAATTCAATTAAAATTTCACAGCACATGTCAGCATATTCAGGTTTTTGTCTGCTAAAATAAGGTCCAAGACAGATAAAGCAGATTCTGTCTCAACATCTTGACTTTAAAAGTTATGCTTTCATATGTAGATTATCAAACATGACACTGCCTGCCACCTCAGTGAAACAGTGTGTTTGATGTCCCTACTCTACTAATAGTACAAAGAAAAAATTGTTTAACTAGAAAACCAAACAGCAGCATCGCTTGCAAGACATTACAACCTGCATCATTTGTTTAATTTGGCATAATAGCAATTTTCTGTATGCTGTTTTTTGGTTTGTTTGGTTTTTAGAAATTCTCACCAGTCTACTTCTGATGTTGATTTTATTTTTAGAAACCCGCAAGTATTAAATTATAGGGATTTTTCATTAGTTTACTTTCCCGTGTGGGATTTTGTAAAAAGATTAGCCCACATGCAAAGTGTAAATGGAAATCAAACTCATCTAAAAGGTATATTACACATGAATTTTACTAGATATGGCCACAAAAAGAAGACTTAGCATACATTCACATAGTTTATTCATAGTTCAAGGGCCCCTCTGCAATTTTTCTCCAATTATACAATGCAAAAAAAATTTAACATCTTAAGGTTTTCAGTAGAATTGGAAAGAAGGTTCAGTCTTAAGCCTTCTAAGGCAGCTTTTTCTCTAAACCATCAATAGGTTTAGTCATGCAAGGAGAAGATTCTTTAAACTTACCAAAGACTTTGTTTAAAGCCCAGGAAAATGTGGACTGTCAGCATCCTTTGTGTTGTTTTGCAGCTTAAACCCATTCCTCAGTACACTGGTGACCCTCTACCCCAGTTCTCTAGTTTCTCTCTGACATCAAACTCAGGATTATTGTTAGATTTTCTTCTAGGCAAAAAGGAGATTAGAAGCCCAGCTGCAACAGCTGACTGACAAGAAAGGGAGTAGAAAAAAATACATAGATGGATATAAAAAGTTTAACCACCATATTACAAGAATAATTTTCTTCCACACACCAACTAAGAGCATTGATCAACATACCCATGGCTTGAGAAGCAAAAACTCCAAAGAAATGTGGGCATCTCCCCTCAGAGTGTCAAGACAGGAGTTGACAGTTGAAGGCAAAAATGATTTGCATGTAAATCCCGATCAAAAGCAAGCTTGCACCCTGAAGTTGTCAAGTTTTGCTACCAGTCTGACACTTAAATGGGCTATAGCAAAACTTGATTTAAACTGAGGAGAAGAAAAACATGGCAACTCAATTACCCCCTTGCAGATCAGATCTGGCAGTTCAGGTCAAACTTTTCACCCTGCCATTTCTCAATACCTGATGCCTTAAAGAAACAATATGTATTCCTCCTACAACCCTAGATGAAAATACATTTCCCATGGCTCCCTACTGTGCCTTTAAAAGTGAATGGGGGTAGGAGGCGAGATAGGTTTAGAAATATCTTGCAAAGTTGAATTTTGGTTTCGTTTTGTTAAATTTTCTCCTGATTAAATTATATGGTAGGAAAAATTCTTTTATGCAAATATATTTTCCCTAGAGGGATGTCTCATGTATATTGACTTCTAGAAGAATTCATTTACTTTTTAAAAACTCCCATCCTGTAATACTTTACAAGCCATATTTCATTGAAATAATGTTTGCCTGTAGCATCACAGAACAGACAACTATTTTGCCCAAAGGATCTGGAAAAAACCTCTAAAGTGTGAAATTTCATGAAAATTGGAGAAATATTTATATGGTGCAGTCAGTTTGCACAGTAACAAGGACTGCTCTAGTGTTACAAAAATTAAAGCCAAATATTTCCTAGGACTCGATTCTTAGAGCAGTTCCATCCTTCATTCGGTCAATTCATGCAATGCCTTAAGTTTCAGAAATGTAACAGGTTTCTGTAGTGGCACTCCACAGTTGTAACACCTGCTACTGATTTGTTTTGTGTCCCCAGATGATCCACCTCAGCTATTTACAGAATAACTTTGCTCTGTTCATTGCCATTAAAATGAGATATCTGAGATATACTTCAGACACTTCTTTACAGCAAAAAATAATCCACAAGAGAGAAACCAGTGGATTGCCTGTAGATAACTTCAGTTCTTTAAACACTAGAATTAGGTAAAAAAATTAATGAGATCCCATATGTCACAAAAATTTGTTCACTTTGCCAGTAAAAATTAGGGTAATTTCAAAGATATGTTCACTGCACTGTTGCACACTGTCCAGAATTAAGCCCATATGCACAACCCCCTCAGCCTCTCCATCTCAGCTGTATAGTTGATGTCCGTTTCAACAAGAAGAGAATATCAAATACCAAAATGCCTCCTTTTTGCTGACTGGAAAACACTAGCAGTATTCATGATCACCTCACAACTGGTACTTTTTCCTCAAATACTCAGCTCTCACTACACCATGATCCCACACGGTGCCCTGCCTGAGCAAAGGCACAAAGCCTGGCCTCCTACTTTAAGCAATAGGAACATTCTGGGGCAAGTTTTCTAATACTAATCTTTCATTTGTGCAATAAACTTTCCTCTTAGACATTTCATGAGCTAGTTATGCAAAATTTAGCAAATTCCATTGCTTGCACCACTATTGACCCCTGGAGAATGTTCAGAGAAGACGAGTGCACACAGGAAGAACAGGTCTGTTACTTACTACACGCCAGTCAGTTCACTACTACTATATTTCTAAGTGAACCATATACTCGGATAGCAGTTGGCACAACTGACATATTCAACACTCACATATTTCTGTATCAAAATTAACATCAAAAATAAAGTCAGCAAAAAATAGTAGTAAGAAAGAGGATTCAGCTTAGGACAGCTGTCATTATTATTTTCATGACGAGTCACTACAAGAATTAGACACAACATAGTTTTCTGCTTCTACTCAAGAGACAAAAAGAATACTGAGAGTTACAGTTATGAACAGACTGCTGTTTTTCCATGTTACTACGAACATCTCTGACCATGGCACAGTATCAATGAAGGATTTTAAAGCTTCATGTGATTAGGAAACTGGCAAGCATTTACAGCATTATTGCTTAGATTGTAAAATCTTTGCAGCAAAGATTATTTTTTTTGTTCTGAGTTGTACAAAGCACCGTCAAAACAACGTCCTGTTGCAACAGTGACAATTTTATACACTCCCAGAGAAAGTGCAGACATTATTTCAGGGTACTTGGAAATGCTGCCATTTTTCTTTCTACGAATCTAACTCAGACTACACCTGAAATTACAATCAGATCTGTTGTGAATCAAGCTGAAGTATTCAAAAGAATAAATTACCTCATGATTTTGGTCTCAGACTCTAACTTCAGTTACATAATGCCATCTTCACTTGTCTTCATCTTTATTTCTGTAGTTGTAATAAAACCTTAAAAAACTCATGTTTGCACTCCAAAACAAACCTCAATTATAGAAGTCTAACTAAGCTACTCTACCTCATCATTGGAGGAAAAAAAATCAAAACTTCCTTAAAATAAATCCTAAAAACCAACTTTGGGTGTAACACTAAGCCATTCAGAATCCATAGAGTGCAAGTAACTCATTTGTCATAAATCTACATAAACTTTAATATTTTAACAACTACTCTAATTTTCAAACCTGAAAAACTGGAGGTTTGGGTTTTTAAATAATTTTCTACCTGAACAGTCATTTCCACTGCTAGAAAAGACAGCAGGACAATTCTACCTCACTCTTTGTTTAGGAGTTTTAGAACACAGGGACATAATTTTTTTTATACTTTCTTGTGCTAACACACTCATTCAACAATTTAATCAACAGTGTGGTGATACAGACCTTTTTATTTCATTAAAAGTCAGCGTAAATCCCTCTTGAACTACCTGTAAAGCAAGCAACAGCAGGTAGGTTTACCTTCCACTGAAGTGGATTCTGCAACCCCTGCAGAAGGAAAAGACCACACTGACACAGGCAAGCAGCTTCCTTCCCTGGTTCTGGACTGAGCTAACAGCCCCGCAATTTGCAGGGAGTGAAAGAGACCAACTTCTGCTGAAAGCTTGCAACGGGGTGATGTCCCTGACTCGCTGCCAGCTTTACAAAAGCAGATGTGAGATCCCACATTAGCAGGTGATGCAGGAGGAACTAAAGAGGTGGGAAAGGAGCTCATTAGTATTCTATCCTAGGGAGGAAGAAGAGTGATTTTTCACCATGGCTTACTTCTAGCCCAACAGAGAAGCAGTTCACACCCAGGTGACCTCCTCATCACCAAGAAATGGCACAGTTTCTGGCAGATAGAAATCAAGTACTTCATTGCAATCTAGTTCTGCAGAGTAAGAGTACGCATTTAGAGACCTCAGCTATACATAAAGTAACATGCTACAAGTAGGTTTTCCTAAGTTTTATATAGTCTGAATTCAGCATAAATCAACATGCTTCCATAAAGATTAAAGCCTTTTTCTCACTGAACAGTCACAGCAGATACCACAGCACTTGGAGAAGCCCTTATACTAACCTCAAAGAACAGCACCATTCTACCTTAGGGAACTCAGATTTTAGAGGTGTCACGTATTTATTTTCAATTTTTTGATATGAAAGTGAGAATCAAATTTCCACAGCTATTATACTATGTTTAATTTGCAGCATGTGGAATGAGGAAGAAGACACTCTCTATTGTTCAATTTCCACAGTGCACAAAATAGTAGCAGAGCAGCACTAATCAGAAAAAACTTTTCCTGGCTTTAATGACCTGTTCTGATTCCACAGACAAATGCTCCTACTGTAAGACAACAGCCCATCTCCACTGAACTCATGACTATCAAAATTTTCATTCAGATTTTACAAATGTACTATCATAGATGTATAAAATATGCACACAGCATCATTCCATAATAAATCAGTCTGACAGCCTTACTAATTTCCAAAAAGGTAAAAATATCTTCTGTAAAGTTTAAAACCTCAGAAAAGGAAAACTTCTAAAAACAGTGCCAAGATATTTTCAATAAAAGCACACGCACATGGCTTATGGAGTTGTCTGCTACTACTGATCAATAAACACAGTCTTGCTTCTGCTTCTATTCACCAGAGAGAGTGGACTACCACACTAGTGCACACTGCCAGTGGAAAGTGAGCCTTGCCCACTTTTTTTCTTCTTTTTTATGCCTAAAGGTTACTTAAGATCTCGTTGAGTCCAAGTACATTTTTTTTCTTCAAGCCTCACAGAGCCTAGGTTAGGTTTTCTTAGTATCACCCTTATAAATGCAAAGGTCCCCCTATCTCTGCTCAGAGCTAAATCAGATTTACAACAACTGTCAAAGCATAGGATGACAGATAAATTAATCTTCCCTTCATGAGTTTACATTCAAGGCATCTGGGCTGCTGATCTGGCCCTAACAAGCACAGGGTCTCTACAAGCTGTCGTTTAAAGCTGAAGCTTTCATGACTGGAGATGAATTATTCTGTCATGAGAATCTATTTATTCAGGAGTTAGAAGGTGGGGTTTTGGCTGCAGGATAGGATGATTTCATGGGTTAAGGTCCCCTTGAAATGTCTGTTTAAATCTTGTCCTGGAGTTGACTAATACATTTGGAATTTTTAGGACATTTACAGAATAGAGAAATGCCTTTTTCTTCCACAAAGTTTTACGTTTTCCTCAAGCCTGGCACCAGCCAAGGACCATTCTCAGTACAGCAGCTGGTTATTAATTTCTTTCCTCCAACTAAGGTTGATTATCCAGACATTAATAAATTGACATTTTTTTAAAAGGTATGATTCATTTCACACCATTGCCTGCTATGCAGCAGCCTGCTGCAAAACAACAGCTTGCTACAATCTGCCAGCATGTTTTCTTATGGAGAAAGGAAGAGTTTGTTGGAGGAGCTGGGAAAGCAGTGCTCTGGCTGTGGAAAAGACAGTTGTTTCATGCCCAGCTGCTGGACACTGATGCAGCAGAAACAGTGACACTCCTTGAGCAAAGCAGTCAGGGAGAAGTTTCCATATATTCTGTCTCAGGTCAGCAACATACAGGGAAAATGAGGCCATCAAGAAGTCAATTGAGGATCTATAAACTAAACAAGAGGATAAGCTATTGAATACCGCAAGACACTGAGTGACAAGCTTCAGTCCATTGCAAAAGACAAATTCCACAATAAACCTTATGCATATTTAATCAGTTCCTCAATAGTTAAGAAGATGCCTATGCCTTGTTATCTAAAAATTACCTAATGGTGTTCACCATTCAAATATGGAACGCCACAGGGGATTTGGGAGAAGGGATGGGCTTAGTCTGTTAAACAACTGAATGGCCACGCTTCAATGGCATGTTGCTCAGCTCCGGTTAGAGCGTGGATCCAGGCCAGGCGACCATAATATTGTTGAAAGAAGCCATTAAGTGGTGAAAGAAAAGAATCAATATATGAAATAGATCCATATTATCTAGGTTTCAAAATAATTTAGGGCAATATCATATTGTAAGAACAGGGAAAATTATTACATTTAAAGAAAAAAAATAGTAATGTTTTTCCATCAAAGCAGCAATAAGAAATATTCATGGCAGGAAGAATGATAAACCAAAATAACTTCCTTTTCCAAGGAATAATTTTCTAGAGCACAGAAGTAATAAAGAAAAATCCAACCCTCTTCTCAGAAGATAACACAGTTGCAGGCAAGAAACAGCTGATTTTCAGTAAGCAGTGAGAAGTGGTATTAGAATACCAACATAAAAATGAGGCAATCTTGGAGAAGCTCAGTTTTACTGTTGATACTTGATTTGTCACTTCCTGCATGCTCCTTTCTAAAGCACAAGCCTTCTTTACACAAGTTTTTTTTCTTTAGGGTGACAATATCCTTTTGGCTATATTCCCTTTTACACATAAATTCATCATTAAATGTCACTATCACTCTTCTATTATTCAGAAAAGAGAACATTCTTTAAAAGGCTTGAAAAATACACCCAGAAGCTGTTCTATGCTAAACCTATCACTCTTCCAAGAAGACATGTAGTCTTTCTTTTCAAGCTGTCACTATCAGCTATGAAACACGCAGAGGAGTCCAAGTTCACTTTGTGTCCTCCCTTGAAATTTCCTGAATACCGGCACTCTCAACTGCACGGTGTTTTCACAAACCTCCCTTCTGTCTTTTTAAGGAATTGCAGGGGTGTGGGAGGGTGAATTCCACAGAATTTGAAAGCAACAATCATAAACAATGCAGGGACTACACCTCTTGTTTAGGCTAAAACTAATTTAACCACAGGACAATTTAAAAACATTTAAAATACAAAATGCAAATGTACATTTATAAAAGAACTGATCTTCTAGTAAGCACTTCTCACAATTCCCATTGACCTAAATCATCTCATTTCACTATCCAAATCCCACTTGCCTTTTCAGTTCTAGGAATTCAGCCATCCCAGGTGTCTGGTTTTCTGTTATCACTTCAAGAGAAATTTCAGCAAAGCTATGCACAGTAGCAGGACAAAACATTTTGAAAACCTCTCTTCTGTTTATAGACATTGCAATGCTTTTATAAGTGTTAATTGAAAATTTAGCATTGGGTGCTGTAAAGTTGATGATCTTGCCTTCAAAAAAAAGAAGTCTCGTATCACTCAAACCAGACCTCTGAATTTAATGGGCCTCCAAATGCATGAGACAAAGCACTTTGGTTTTCTGAAGGTTTAAATATAAGCCAATACAAAAATCAAAGGGCCATTCCTTTAGGATGAGCATTAAAACAAGTTGACACTTACAAACCCACAAAGTACAATAAGCAGATCTTAGCAAAAACCATGCAGCCTCCTAATTATTTTTAATATACTTCTACTAAGCACTGCAAACTAATGCAAGATCTATAAGATGTTAAGGAAAGAGAGATCAGTCTGTGGTATTTATGACTTTAGTCATTCTTTCTCAAAACAACAGATGAAATAAAATGTATGACATTCCCAGAGAGGGAGTTTCTACTGTAATTCATCTTAAAATGCAATGTTCTGTCATCTCCAGTAACACTTACTGAAAGCAACCATCAATACTTTTTGTCAAAAACCTGCACTCTGTGTAAAATGTTCCATCAATCTCTATTTACATAAAATAAAAAACTTTCAGTGTGATTCTAAAGCAGAACCATTCAGATTCTCAGTCTTCCATTTTCATGCTCTGTTGAAAAATTATTTTGACTGACACAAAAAAAATCCCCATGCCTAACAATTTATGGTAAGGGTTGATTTTTTTTTTATGTAAACCAAAACCACACAGTTGTTCTTTTCCATTGATCAGCTAAGCAAAACAAAGCATTTTTGTGTACTTTGAACCCTATCCAGTTTTCCTTCTATGTTTAAACAGTCTAAATAGTCTTACTTAATAATTGGTGACCAATTTTGCAAAGTAAGCAATTTATTGTAGTTCACTTAATCACGTTCCTGTATCCCACATGCTTTTCCAGACATATAAAAAGCACTCAGAGTCACCATCCTATAATTTTACTCACATGACTAGTACCATAAATTTCAATCAGAACTAAATCACAAGGAGAAGAATATATATGTATTCAATGCTTTTGGGTTTAGTGGCATAGTTTTCTAATCCTCATATCACATTCACAGTGTTTCTAAGCTATTAGGCACTAGCAGATCAATACTCAAATAGTTGTTGTTAAAGAGCATGGAGGAAAATTGCAGCAGAAATATACAGCCACAAAGCAGTCATTCATTTTCCCAGTACCAAGCTCACAGCCCTATTACTGGCCACAGCCAGAAATGAACTAGTTGATTTGGAGAGTGTAGAGAGCTTTCCAAGTTCTTTCCTTCAGGGTTTCCTCTAAAATAGAAATGTTCTTTCGCATTATCGCCTGTGCACCCCACTGTGAAACCAAACCAAGTCTTTTGGCCTGGAAGAAACGAGCCGGGGACAGGCAGTGGCAAAGTACAGCAGTGCTACCATGGACAGATCACACAAACCCCACCAGTGCTGGGCTCCAGCGCAGCGCTGCAGGGCACAGAGCAGCACCTGGGCCCTCCCTGCACCCACAGCTGGACCCCACCAAACAACTCCAGCACAGGATTTCCTTCTCACTGGACAGATCTGATCAAGGATTTACATTTTATGCCCTCTTTCTACTACTACTTGTAGAAAACTATTCTGATCAACAGTCATTAGTTTCTAAGTCTTATTTTAAAAGATAAGATGAACCAAACATCTTTTTCCTCTTTTTGCTAGAGTTTTTATTCAGCAAATCCCTCAGGTGACTTTCAGGTGGGGATACGATTCAACATTTGCCCTCCAACTCCACCCGTATTTGTCAGTTTATCAGCAGATTCTTCGCCATTTAAATATGCAAACACTCTGAAAACCAGTAACTTTTCAGAAAATATTACAGAAACAGAACATAGTCAGCTTCTCTGAACCGCAGACAACAGAGAGTCCACAAACAAAGCAAACAAATCCTAGGGAAAATAGGAGAATGTCTAACAAGAAAACAATTTCTAAAGGAGAAAAAGAAAAAAAAGAATCTAAGGAAAAACGTTTACATTTAAGTAGGGATCTATAACTTTAAACAACCAGAAGATAACAGAATAAATTACAGGATTAAAATCTAATGGACAATTAGATACAGAATTAGAAAGGTCTTGTAAAAATTCCTAATTTTCATATCTACTATTTAGGATAGACAGTGAGACCCTAGTGAGCTCACCCAGCTTCATCCCCACCCTAGAGAGGGAGAGAAAAAGACAAAATTCTTGCCAAATGCCACCTGTTAATAAAGAAATAAAATAATAAAGAATTATTAAAGAAATAAACATAATAAAGAAAGAAAATAAAATTTTAAGAAGACCACAACCCATTTTCTGCAAGTTCTCACTTCCACACAGCTATATGGAGCGACCACTGAGCTCCCTGTCACATAAAGCACATGCTAAATTTGCTGGCTGAGTACTATCACTTCGAAATACAATCAAAGCTCAAAACCAAGGTATTTATTGTTCTCTTTTCTAACAGATCAGAGACCCAAGCCACGACTCCTCCTCTACACAAGTTACATTAATTAATTAACTTTCCAAAGTCCTAAAATTCAAGTTGGTAAGTCAATAAGTAAAACTATTTCAACTTCACCTCACAGTACTGCAATTAGCAGGGTCTTTGTTGTTAAAAAATCTACCATTTGATTTCTCCTATTTTTATATATATTTTATTTATAAATTACTAATGTCTTTCCTGGGGTGAAATGGATGAAATAATATCCACACAAAACCATCTTTCATCTGAAAGGAAAAAAAACCCAGTACAAATCGACCCAACGATGGGGAGCTATTAGCAATGAATACACAAGCAGTGCTCAATTCTGCACAATCATCATTACCTACACAGCTGAACACTTAATGTGCTACTTCTAGAACAGTTACAAAGTGGCTGCCTATATTGTTTTATAGACATTTAAGAAAAGTAAGAATATGATGTATGGCTAGGAAGAAAGAAAAATGTTGCATTCTTTTTCCCTTTCACATAAAATAATGTCCAGTTACACAAAAACCTCAGCTGAAGATCTCAAGGTACCTTGCCTTTTTCAAATCAAATTAAAAATCAGATACAGTACAAATGAATCCCTTTGAGCAAACCTAGTAATCATTTGATTATAGCAGATATACAAGAACTACAAGCCAAAGAACTACAGATTTTAAAGCTATTAAATAATAAAAACGTAATGCCTCCCAATCACTATAACATACATGACAGAAACAACAGGTGAACAATAGCAAACAATGTTACTACAGACTTTTTTTTTTTTTTCTTATCCACACATCACATGCCAGCAAAGTCAAAAGTCAGTTTTAAAAGAAGACAAAATTTTTATCGACACCATGAAGCTGTGTACACCATCTCAGATGCTACTGGGACAGAGAAGGTGAGGAGAACCAATTAAATAGATGCATCCTTTCCCTGCATGTCTAAGATTCTTTGCTCACATTATAAATTCATGGTTTGCTTCTACCACTGCACTGTACAGTTAGCCTCAACCACTCTTCCCTTGGGAGGGAATAAAATGAAAAAAAAGAAAAGGTCAATCTACCCTAGGAACATCTAGGGAGAAGTCTGTTCAAACACAACCAAATGTGTTCTGGAACAGTTTTCACTTGCTTCAGTAGACAAGCCATTATTAAACTTCTGGTTTTTTAATAATCTCTGTTACAAAAAAAAAAAAAAAAAAAAAAAAAAAAAGAAAAAAAGAAGGAAAGAATACAACAGGGAATCATGCAAATAGNATACCACAGGTAATCATGCAAATAGGAATAAAGAAGTTGACTATGAAATTTTTTTCTCGCTTTCAGTAAGTACTGATTAAAACGACTTAAGGGTCTTTATAAAGCTGATGAAATAAAATTGTAATAGCACAGTGCAGTAGTGTGTTTATGCTTAGTTCACTGTTCCCCAGCTGTTTGTGCAAAACACAAGCTCTAATTTTTCAGGAGTAAATTAGGCTTCAGCCTTTTATGCTTGTGGATGAGAACAAGTCCAATGTTGCATCAGGAAGCCTTTGGGCTGTGAAGAAAAAATCATCAGTTTAGCTTCATTTTTTTCAGGAGAGTGACACAACTAGAATTTGACTCAAAAACTCTAAGAAACACAATTCCAAGGAGTACACAACCAATGTAATCTGGCCATCATAGCTGTCAACAGCCATTCTCCACCTGCCTGAACCTTAATAGAAGCTCCTATTTATTCTGGCTTAAGCCTGGCCGTTCCCCCTAAAATGAAGGGCTCCAGTACCAGCAGACACTACTTTATCCTAGTTCTTTCTGGAATAAAAAGCAAGCACTCCAAAAATTAGAGAGGCAGAACAAGCCACCTTAGAAAGATCCCTAAAACACAGACCCTGAAGATTGGGCAAAGCCCACCTAAAAGATTCACTGTACATGAGGTCTGTTTCTAGGTTTGGATTAAATCCAGAATTTTCCTTGCTCTAACTCCCAAGAGGATGCAATAAACCCCCAAGTTCCTGACCAATCCATTCTCTGGAATATCTCTCAAAGCCATTCCTTGTCTATCCCCGTTATTCAACAGAGTGCTTTCACGCAATTTTGTGAACGTAGCAACACACTAGATCATCCTGGCAACATAAAAGAAGCACAACTTAAACTGGCGAACTGTCAGTGGAAAAAAGATGAGTCGACTGTAGGAAGAGGAGAGAAGGTGAAAGAACAAAGACAAAGCTGAAAGCAAAAGACTCCTATTGGAGAGCTACCCTAGAGGTATAAATAGGGACAGATTCTTTTCTCAGCTCTGACTGCTCTAAAATATGCATCAGCTGTAGAATTAACAAAGTTCTCAAGCTACCATCTCTAATCTAGTTCTATTGACACAAAAAGCCTTTCACCTTTAGGTCTGGTTAACCCACTGACTTTAGCCAACAGCTTTTACTGGGATCTCCTAGTGCCTTTCCAGAGTCTCACACTCAATGCTCAAAGAAACAGCTCACCAGCAGTTCCATGGGAAAGGCACTGTCACGGGACCCTATCCCCAGCAGCCAAGAACAGGTTAATCCAAATCCCAAATCACTCAGGGCGACCATACAGTGAAAAACTTACTGAATAAAGGTTTGTTTTGCTAATACAGCACCAGTTTATATTCACCTATATAATACAATTAATTTCAATGGGGAAATATTTATAGCAAAACTGGGCAGAAAACAGCACTTACTGCCCAAAGTTTAAATATCACTCAAGAAACATTTGTACTCAAATCCCCAGAATCTGGGGTATGGCTGTGATGGCCAGACAGTGTATTGGGGTCAAAAGAAAATTTACACAGCTTAAGTAAAAATATCCATTGGCTTTGACCTCACTCCAGAAGGGATCACAAAAGTATGCAAAATTTATCAACTGATCCATGTTAATGAGGATCACCTTTGTAAAATTTCTTCAGCCAGCGCAGGAGTGCTAACTTCTGCTTAAAGAAAAAGAAATGGATACAAACAGGAAACTGATGTACTGGCAAACTTAAACAAAAAAAAAAAAGCTCTCACAGAGCAGCTCCAAAACACAATTATCTATCATTCTTTTGTCCTGGTCCTGTCACTGTCCAGGGGCCAGCATAAAAGTACAAGATGAAAACCATTAATTTTAGGCTTCATGCAAAAATAATCCAAATCAATTGCCTCCAAGCTCCCCAAAATAAAAAGTGAGCAAGTCTGATCAATGACTTTCCATTAAGATGATGAAAAACGGCTGCTGAATTTGCTTAAGGGAACACAGAAGCCTCACACACACTGCACTGCTCTTTGTTATCTCTAGTTGAAAGACAGTACAGATAAAGAAATCTGCCACATGAAATTTTAAGACTCATCCCAGGTGGCCATAAAAATAACAGAATTTCAAAAATTTAGAGACCAAGCCTATTACAATGTTAGAATTCCCACTTAACATTTCCCAAATTAAAAGTCCTTCCAATAATAACAGAAATTTAAATCTAAAAGCCTGCATTAGTGGGTGCTAGCTCCTTCCAACTGTTTGTTCAGAGACTCTCCAACAAGCATACAGCACACTGTAAGAATTCAATTTGGAAACCATCATCTAAAGCACAGAGGAGAACAGGAAAGTCATATTGCTATAATGCTTAGATTATCAATCATCTTGACAGTTTATTGGCTTTATCACCACACATACCATTAAAATGATGTCTGGCCTAGAATGTCAGGAGGCAAACATTAAACAGACCAGGATTAAAAAGCAGATCCCAAACAGCACTCCAGTAAAGTTTCCCTTCCACTCTGAAATTAGTTAGAGCTGACTAAGTAACTGGCACTAGACTTTGAAGAAATATACAGCCTAAAAGGCGCAGAGTCAACACAGACTTGACGAGCTGATAGGTAATGTCATGTTATGGCAACTCTAAAGCTCCTGCCCTTGATTTATCACGTACTGTGTGCAACAGAATGATTGCTAATGGAGGGAGGGGGGAAGCAAAACAACAGCAGCTTAATTTGATGCTTCTTAGAGCCAAGGACTTGAGTCACAAGGGTCAAATGAACTCTTTGAAGTCAAGGAGCAACATGGCTTTTTTATCAATTTTGTAATTATCAAACACACACATTAAAAATAACATCTTTACAGAAAAGTAATTTTACAGATTAGGAAAATCTAACAGTGACAAAATATATTCAGAATTCAGTCATAACTGGTAACTGAAGAGATACAAATCCTGAGCTTTTAAAGCATAGCTCTGTGTGTTAGTCTGCTAACTAAATCCTGACACAATTAAAATTGTTTATCAACAGGGTGCAATTGAGAACTGTGTCATTTATTCAGAACCATACCTCCATGTGCTCAGGAACACGCAAGCAGGCAGTTACAGATAATTAAGTGCAACTCTCCTTTTCTCCAGTCCCCCACCTCCAAAAAAATCTGACATTTCTAAGGATTATTTCAGTTCCTGTTTCCTTCTTCTTTTTGTCTTCATTTTCCCACAAAATGTATTGGCATTTGCATTGTCCTCCTATTTTATTTAGAATAAATATGTCAGTTTTAAATTACAAATAAGCTAACGGCATGTCCAACCAAGAGAACCAGTCAAATAATTGGGTCACAGTATTTGCTGAAAATATACTGTTTATATGCTTTCTTATGTCAGTCAAGACCAACATGCACATCCCCATCTCAGTTTTAAAAAGATTAATCCAATAGCAACTCCAGCCTTCTATACTGATTTATCTCTCATCATGCACGTTCTTAAAGGAGTACTTCTACCTCTGAGAAAGGTGTTGGGACATTTACTATTTGCCAAATACTGGTAAATCTTCGTTGCTTGAGCACTGAAGCTTTAATATTTAGATCCTCTTGCAAGTAAGACTCAACTCTGTAATTACTATTTTACAGTCCACACTCATATTTTGAGGGACTGAAGCAGTCTTTTTCAGTACATGCTGTTCTTTCTTAATTAAGACAGCCAAATGAAATTCTAACTTAAAAAGTGCTGACTTCATACTTGATAAACCATGGCAGCAATTTGTAGTAAAAATCACTCTTATCCTTAACCGTGACATTTACTATGTATTGGCTTGCACAAGAATTTCAGTAAGGTCAGAGCCACAGTAGAAGTCTCTCTGAGCTGAATTTCAAAATACAGGTAAAAACATCTAGAACTGTTATCTGGCAGAAACATAGAAAACACACACAATTCCATTAAAAAGACTGAAGAGGAAGAAGAGCAAATATTTAGCTATCTCCAAAGACCTGAACACTTCTCAGGAATCTGGCATCACCTCTCACCAACCTCTGAATAGCCCAAGTGGAAATCCTAATTGACCAGGAGAATATTCTTAATTAGAAACTTTAAGAGGAATCCTTTTGTTACCTCCAACTATCACACTGAGGCTGAGAAGCAAGGCTTGGGACTGATCTAACCATGGAACCATCTCCAACAAAGGGGAGTTTAGATGCTAAATTGGACTCTTGCACTATTTGTACTGTTGTACTAATTGTACTATTGGAAGGCCAGGAATAGAAGAAGGTAGCCTCAGAAAAGTGTAGATTACCAAAAACACACAGAGATATCAACTCCCCTTTCATCAGCCATTCTTCATACATTGCTAGCTCTCTGCATTTATTTGAAGGAGAGTTAGGAAGCATCCACAGCAGAAAAATGTGGGGGGGAGAAAACACACATAGCCCACCTACAACTGTTACTGTGTTGTCTTCAAAGTTAGTGAGGAGAATAAGAATAATTTTCTCCAGAAGGCAATTAATACCTACCAAAAAAGCAGTATTGAGATCAATGTCTTGAACAGAGGAGAGAACAGTGGCGTTTGCCTCAGGAGTGTCCACTTCATCAACACCTGCCCACTCCCAGCATGTAAAACACACTGCACTCTAAGCAACAAAGTGTTAGAGCAAACCCAAGATACTATGAGGGCAGAGTAATTTCATTTCACACTGCATCAGGGTGCACTAAATTCAGATTTCTTCTCTATGAGCTTTACTTCTCATAACACAAGTGCTGTACCCAGCAAGCCCCCAAGGACCCGGGCCTCACGGGCAGTTAATGACCCATTAGACAGCCACCTTGATGCAAACCAGAAGGTGCCTAATGCTCTAACAAAGTGGTCCTAAACTACAATAACAGACAACATTCAAGGATTACAGCCACTATAAACCAGTAGCCATAGTTAATAACTGTAATATTTCATTAAAATGGCTAGAAATAATGCACACCAGATACCCAAACAATTACGGATGACCGCAGTGGTATTACAAAAGTTGCAATGTAACACTGAACTAAAACAAGTTAGATATTTGCCACAGCACACTGAATGTGTCTTCTCAGCACAAACTCTTCCTAGTTGTTTCGCCACCACAGACACAGAAAAATTCAATAAATAGAAATTCAGAGAAATAGCTGCTGGTATTATTAACAGTCAAAATAAACAAGCAGCATCTCTAAGAGTAGCAAGAACACTTTTACTCTGTTTCTATGCAGCTCAGCCAATAAAACTACCATTATAAATTCATTTTGCTTACATTTTTCCTGAAGACTAGCACACCAATAGCTACGTCATAAAAGATACATCAAATTTTGCATGGTTTAAAAATGTACCACAATCACTTAATTGTCCCTTCATGCCCCTTGCAAATTGATTTACAGAGCTAGGATAATTTTAAAAATTATAATCTTAGTTTAAATATCAAAACAAATTATATTACAGAGGAATACTGTAGCACAGTTTGGGCAGTGACCAGTATTGACAAGATGGCAAAGAAGATCCTTTAAATTACAAAGCTACCTCTAATATACTGCTATTGCAAAAGGTGTATATAGAAGTAGGGGGGGAAAAGGGCAAAATCTAATATATTAGCTACTTAAGTTATGTTAAAATTCATTTTATAGCAAATTAAATTTAGTATTAATAACATGAAACAGAATTCTTCAGAAAGCTTTGTGTCTTGATAAATGAAAAGTATACCATGACTTCTAATGCCCATTTATCAGAATTAGATTGTATTTTTATTGTTTTGTTAGATAGATTGTAGGAACCACATCCACCAAAAGCATAAAAAAAAAGGAGGCCAAATAAAGAAAATCTAGTTGGAATAAAAGAGTGGAAGTGTGATTTCCACAGAAGTTCTGTAAAGTACTATTTTACTGGCAATACAGTTAGCCTTTGGCAATGTGCCATACACTCAGAGAAACACAGGCCCTATAAAAAGCCTGTGATTTGGTGCAAAAGAAGAGTTTTAACACACCCTAAAACACACAGATGGTAATGACAAAGATATTTATATTTTGAAAGAATGCTCCTGTAGTTTTGTAAAAATTGCAATCAATTTCATCACTGAAGGAGAAAGCTTGAGAAGATGAAGTTAAATTAATTTGGTTTCTTTTCTAGCTGGTTCAGAATTTTTAATTGGTTTGTTGCTTTTCAGAGGAGCATGAATTGATAACAGATGAAGTGACTGCTAGCTAAAAAATGTCTCGAGATTTTGTGGCATAGCAGGCACTGCTGCCTCCTTGGGCAGCCTGTTCCACTGCTCTGCCACCCTCAATGTAAAGAAGTTCTTCCCAAGTTTGAGGTATAACTACTTGTGTTTTAGTTTACAGCCATTGCTCCTTGTCCTGATTCTGGGCACCACTGACAAGAGTCTGGCACCATCCCCGCAACACCCACCTTTGAGATGCTTGTATGGATTGATGAGATGCTCTCTGAGTCTTCTCTTTTGCAGACTAAACAGGCCCAGATCCCTCAGTCTCTCCTCATCAGAGAGATGCTCCAGCCCCTCCAGTCCCTTCTTTGTGGCCTCTGCCAGACCCTCTCCAGAAGCTCCTTGTCTTTTTTGTACTGAGGAGCCCAGAACTGGACATAGTACTCCAGATGTGGCCTCACCAGGGCTGAGAATACGTATATCTATATATGTATACTTGTAGTAGTTACTGAACAACAAGCTGCTATGTGCTGCCCAGCACAGTAACAAAGCAATTCTGGCCTTAATACAACTTAGATGTCAGAACCAGAAAGCTGTCATTGTCTTCACATGTCCAATAATCTGCCAAGATAATTACTCCTTTATTCATCTCCTACTAAATGCTCTCCCCAAAAAGCGTGGTAAGAGTATCAACGCCATTACCCACAAGGTTTGAAAAGATTCAAAGGTCTCAATCATTATGACTTCACTGAAGGTTAACATTCGCTTTGTGCAAACCTAGAATACAGCTTTCAGTTTAGTCTAGTTTTCTCCAAAAAGAATCTAGTCTGCATGTGCTTAAACCAGTTTGTGGAACACATCAGTGATTAGCAAGCAGGGACTTCTGGGGGATGTGCTTTCAAATTTCATTGCTGCCAAATAAAACCACTAACATAGATGCAGTGTCAGTTATGTCTGATCTACCCAAGGGAAAATGAACAGCAGCAGTTCCAGCAGAACACAGGAAGACATCAGATATCCTGCTGAAATAACATGATGAAGTTTACCACTGCACCCTACAAGCAGTGTTTACCGAGCCAAACCAGACACCACAGCTCCTAGCCCTGGAGAATCCCAAGCCTTCCCTTCTGAGAGATCTCCTTTCACACACCCCTTTATTCTCATCCAACTGTTCACTGCCGTGCAATTACAGCACCCAGTCTCCAGGGTAGAGACTGTTTGGGAAGCAACGAGATACTGGGTTGTGTCCTCCAACCATGTTGGGGCAGGTGGGCTAAAAACCAGTAATCACATCCTACTTCAGAGTGTGAAAAAAGATGGTTTTTCCCACCCATTCCTGGAAAAATATTCTTCCTTAACTTAGGAAATAAGAATTAATAATTAAATTTCTTGTGAGTCTACAATTTCAATGGTACTTGTAGGACGGATAACTCTCCTACACATCAATGCAAACCACTGTGAACTTCAGAGATACTATGAAAAATCCAGTGGTATTAATTTCTGGGAGATGATTTTAATCATCTCCTCCAAGCAGTTTAAGATACTGCTGTACAGTTTGCACTGAAACCGTACCCAGAACTAGAAATTCTTATCATTTACGAAAACTGTATAAACTACTGTTGTAACAATCACTTACATAAATGATCACCCAAACTGCTGTTATTACTTTATACTGAAAGCCCATATATGATTTAAAATCTCAGAACGAAAATCATACCTTTACAACAAGGTATACCTGCATGGCTTTCTATTCACTGTACTAAAGAAAAATGCTGCCAAAACAGCAACATTTAGTACCTCTATACCAACCATAAAATTAAGTGAATATTTTGAAATCAATGAGTGTATAGGATCCAAACCAAGTTTGAGCAACAAAACCCTTATGCATTTTTCAGTGACTGCCAGGACACTGCAGGAGCGTTTGCTGCCTAATTCTGATCTGCAGAGATCCAAATTCCAAGTTTGCCAAAGCCAAAGCTGCTTTTCTGAAGCAAGTGCTCTTCAATCAGCTAAAATGCAGTATTTTAGGGCATGCGGCTCTCTTACTTGGTGTTAATTTTTCCTAAATAATAAAGAGAATAGAGCAGTTTGGAACTGAAGTCAAAAGTGTCCCAGGACTGTCTCTATTTTCTAAAGCTTCACTGAGAGGAACCCCTTACTTGGTCCCAAATACTAAATGATTATGAACACTTAGTCACAGAGCTAAAAATAAAATTTAAAAAAAGAAATAATACATAAATTTAAATTTCAAAAAACAAACAAACAAACAAACATGTTTTCAACACAGTCTTCTTTTTTCCATCTTCAACCAGTGTCTGAATGCGACTATGACCTGTCTCAATCTAAAGCTTTCTGAGGTTGGACAACACACCCTGTAACCATGCAGGTGTTCAAATACATTAATGGCAGGAGCCAAAGCATTCCATTATCAGCTGCCCAAATTTGATGAATTTGTTTTCAGACCTCAGAACAATCATCACTAGATACAAAAAAGCTCCTTCCAAATTAAGGAGTTGCAACTCCAAATTACTAAGGGGAAAACTATTTTACTTATCCTCAGTCCTTAAAACAGTTTCACTTGAGGTGAGGCGGGAAGAACAAGCAGAGAGTAAAGGGAAATTTGTTGCTGAATTTTTCAAGGATAACACATCCATTGTATTTCAGAACTTAAAATATTTCAGTGCACAATTTCTCAAATTACTTAAAAAAAAAAAAATCAAACAAAAAAGAAAACCCACAACTAGTCAGCACCAGACCCTGTAAGCAACACCTCACTATTAACTTCCGAGACTCCATGCAGCTGACTTCCTTGATCCCACAACCTGTATCACACCCACACACACACCACACACACATTCCCCCTTCCCTTAGGATTGTATACTCACACTGGATTTCTTCCTGCCAAAGACACCTGCATCCTTCTCCTGTTAAAGTTTAGCAAAACAAAGCCACCTTTTACTGGTTCCACTGAGGAAATGACAAGTTCTAAAGTTACAGAGACCTCTCGAACGTGACAGGTCTCACAGCAAAAAAATATTCCCTACAAGTAGTTGCCTGCTGATAGGGGAGGAACAGTTTAACCAGAAAAAACATCTCTGTGCAACCTTGGTTGCACATACAATGAAGTTACGAAAAGCTGCAGCTCTGGAATAAGAGCTTTGAAAGACATTTCATTCAACCTTGCACACACCAGTAGGTTTTAGTTCAAAAAACCAAGTACTGTAAAGAGATGATGCATATATATTTCCTCGTTTTCCATGCCAGAAATATAGTATCAAATTTACAAATTAAACATTATTTCACACAGGCCACAAAAACCAGCGTATTTTTCATCAAAGTAGAAAGTCTCCAGACATCCTTTATATTCTTTCCATGAGCACTGCTCAATAACAACCCTGAAGCTCTTAAATGTAGTAGCGATGATATCATCATTTTAAAGGCACTTCAACAGAACATTAAAAGAAACAATTTCTTTTCTCAAAATCAAAATAACAGTAACTAAGTTGATTAAAAGTGGTATATACTAAAAATACAATATCTGCATTTACAGGCTTCTTTAGGTAAGAATAGCAAACAATATACAGAATTCTGAAATAACAAAAGAGCCCCATGAACTAATGTTGCAAAATAAACAATTCATTTAAGTTCCAAGACATGCATGCTAGGAAAGCACAATTTTTACATTATAGTGACTAAGAATAAATACTAAATAATAAATATTTGGAAGAATATAACATATCCACCTATTGTACTTAAAAGCTCCAAAATGTTTTCAATTCCATGCACAGAGCTGTTCTGAAAGCCACATTGAATATATTGCCTTTGTTTGTTTAGGTTATGCACAAATAAATATTGGGATGACAGTTAAAGACACATCCTTGAAGTAGTCTACCCAATAAATTTGGAAAGAGAAAGAAGAGGAAGAATAAAAAATCCAGCTGTATAAGATTCTCTTTGTTGCCTGCTTGTTAAGGAATCCTTCTGGCACAACTGAGGGGATTATGAATTCACATGTGAATTTATCCCCTATTAAACTTTTAGTGAAAGGGTCAGTTAGCAGGAATGATAAAGCTCAAGCACACCAGTCACATGCTGGCAGAGCATCTGTGACTGGCTCTACTCAGGCATATCCCTGGTTTTATAGCTTCCACATCGAGAGGAAGCTACGGGGGCGGGCAGAAAACAGCCCACTTCTGAAAGGATTTGCAATAATGCAAAGTACAGTTTCACACGAGACAAAGGCAGTGTGACTTCACAACTGCAGGTCATACTTTTTTTACTTTTTTTTTTAAGGGAGCACTAGGGAGGACAGAGCAGGTTAAAATCTTCCATCTTACTGGCAAGGGTTCTCACCATCTCTTAACACTTACTTAGCACTTCAGCCATTCAGATCTTCCTATTTTCCACTCCAACTCCTTTTGCTGGGCTACCTTAGCTTCCAAGCAGCACTCCTGGTCCCACACATACCACTGCTGTACAGGTGGTAGTTAAAAACATACAGCAACTCTGCTGATGCTGAAGCCTGGTCAAAATTTACTTTTACACATCACCTCAATATCTTACACATTCTTTTCAAAATTTCTATTTCTATTGCGATTATGCAATGTAACAGAGAGGACAATCCCATTTGTACCTTCCTGTGGTTGTGTTATTTCTACAAGAGATCTGGTTCAAGCTTTTGGGGTGAAGAAAAATGAAAAGTACAAAGGCCAGCAGCAATACAGCAGCTACAGTCATGATGCAAGACTCACCTGTGTTGACAAGAGGTTCTGTGGAGCCAGGTTGTGCACTCACCAGTCAACACGTCCACTGTCCAGGTGCCCTGTCACCTAACAGGCTCTTCTTCAAAACTTTTGGGGATTGAGCATTCTCTAGAGTCAAATGAATCTGACCTTTCCCTAACACTCCCCAGCTGCAACCCACACACGGTGTTTGAGCACACACCCTGGCCCCTAAGCTGTCCTGGGACAGGCCTGCAGGCTGGCTGAGCCTGGCATGGGGAGGGATGTGCCTGCTGGTGCAGCTGTCCTCAGGACCACGTTGGGAAGCGTCTGCTCCCCTCCCCAGTGCGTGACTCAAAGAAGCCAGCAGCGCACTCCTCACTCGCCTGCACTTGCAGGACCTCATGGGTGCAATATTTTATGTTGAGACTTTCTGAAGTCTTGTTATTTTAGGAGTCAGTGGCAATAATGCAGACACGTTACTTGGCAATCCATTTTAAATGTCCTGTTCGTGAATTCTTTTGCATTAAGTGACACAAATAAAAAAATAATAACAAAATCCTAACCTTCAGAAAACTTTCATCAGGCTTGGAAGGAAGCATATTGTAAAACAGCCCTCTAGATATATTGTTTAGAAAAGTGAAGAGTTCCAAAAATTCTGACATAGTACTTCATTTGCCCATAAAGATAATGTGAAACTATTTTTCACAATTGTCCACAAAAGCTAGATAGTGAAAACTGGATCATAGATATTGAAATTGCTTTGAGGTAAAAGAGAATAATTAGTTTGGATTAAATGTGCTTTCTGCTACTTCCCACTCCAAATAACCCAATGTAGTTATACACTTACTTTTCCTGCCCATTGTGGTTTGATCAAAAATATCCCTCAAAAAGGCTTCTTTATACTGCTGGGTCAGTTTCAGTTTGCAGCACAATTCAAGGCTGAAGAGCCCAGCACTTCTGCCAAATATTTGTCTATATAAGTTCAGACTTCACTTTTGCACCATTTTTAGCCATCATTCAAATTGCTTCCACCATTAGGGGAAAGAAAACATGAATTTATTTACAACCAAACAGGTTATTAATTTATTTGGTTAACTTTTTTCATGTTAAACAGAAGAGTTTTTCTCATGTTTGACAGAACAGGCTTACTTAGCCATATTTTTCTCAACTCTTGTTTTTAATCTCTTCCAAATGGTCGATTTGACTGTGCTGCTGATGCAAATGCAACTCCATATGATGCAATTGCCTCACACAGCTTAACATATGAAAACAACCAAAGATCAGAACATTTAGCACCTGCAAAACAATCTTCAATTACCATCTTTAGCCAGATCATAAACTAAGTGAATGACAGCCATGTGCCACGCTAATAAACTAACACAAGAGAAGAGGGCTGAAAAATGTGAAAACATTTTTTAAAAAGACATGGTTATTTAGAATAGTTTTAGGCTCCGATGGGACTCTTTTATTTTAAAGGACAGTGTGCAATCTGTAAGACAGTGAAATTTTGTACCAACTAATCATCAGATGACAATATTTTTGTATCATAATGAGGATACAACTAAGAAGTGCCTTCACCATTCCAGGCACTGCTCAACTGCTGTTTTTTTCACCCACACAAAAAGAAAGCGAATAGCCATTGAAATAATTTAAATATCTTCTTTTATAAAATATAAATAAATAAAGCAAGCTTTCTATTATACAGTTTGGAGAATTTTTGTTGTCAGAATTTGTCCTTTTTTTTAATATTTAGAAAGAAGAGTACAATGAAGAAAAGCAAGTGGGTTTGCCATCAAACGCATTCATTGCTCTGACACACAAACACCTGTCAGCAGAAAAAGTCTTCAACTTCTTCACTCCTCTTTACTATGAAGCAAATGTGCGTGAAGCTTTCAGACTATTTTCTTCCAGTGTTTTGAAGTACCTTTCAGTTCACATGAAGGCTAACAATTGCAAAGAAGCAGGAGAGAAGGGAAAACTGGCACAACGGAAAGACTGAGGAGCAGTGGAAGCCTCCCTGCTTATAGCTATTCTTTTGTTGAACACTCTTATGGCACACCCATTCTAAGTACAGCCAAAATGATATACAAAAAAATAAATCCAGGAAAAATATTTCTAGAGTTTAATTCCTAATGTAAATTTATTCCCCTGCAAATATTTTCCTCCAAGTGAGATTTACACATTAACAACACAAATCATGAAATATTTAATGAGCACCAATAATACAACACTATTTATATACATTTACAATTTACATGTAGGGTTTTCTGCATTTATATAGCAATCCCTAATTACCTTATTCAGTGTGTAACTGCAAAATAACTGTAGCAGACTAAGTCGGTTTCATAGCTAACACTACTGAAACAAGAACCAACATTTTTAGGAAGTGCATGAAAAATGTTACAGATTATTTTGAAATTACTGTTTCACATGGCCACATAAATGGAATCAAGCTTGCTAATTCTGTAAGAAAAAAATCCCAAAATATCTGTGTCTTTCACTGATATAAATTAAAATCTTTACAAATAATTTAATACATTAAAAAAAAAGAAGAAAACTCGCAGAAGCATCAAGCCAGCAATCTTGTAACAGCAAAGCCTATCCTTCTTATGGATTAGTAAACCCTCACATCTGATAAAATAGTTCTTCCTCCAGCTCTCATTGCTTAGCCTCCCCTATCAATCCAGGGATACCTTTTCTCTGAAACAATTACACTTGAGGAGTTTTGAACTTCTGGTGCAGACTAATCCATTTAACTACAGAAGCACCTTTCAAGCTTCCATTTGACACAAGTCCATCATTCATCATTTGCTGGTGCATATGCTTTTTGCTGACAGAGCTCCATTACTAGAAAAAGCTCAGTAAGTAAAGCTGATTTGAAACTACTATATATTATAGATAGCCTGCATGAGACACGCTGATTTTGAGTCTAGAAAATCGCCACATAAAAAAGGAAAGGGGGAGGGGTGGCTAAAAAGAACTATTTAATTATTAATATACCTTCACTTCTTACCAACTGCTGCAATGTGATTTATTAGCGTTAATTTGCAATTTACTTGGGGCATGGGAAGAGAAATTTAACTCTATATAGCAAAGTACATAACACGCTTTGGAATTCTTAGACCAGAAATGTTTTTGTCTTTGATTAATAATAAAACACCGTACGAATGCTATCACAGATCCCTACCAACTTTAGCATGTTTTAAGATCATCAAGCTGGAAATCAATATGCTAAACCATAAATTCTGCAGCACAAGCAAGAACATATTTGATTCTATTTTTTGACCAGTGACATAATTTAGGTAACATTAACAAGGCATTTCTGTAGTGTATTTGGCAATAGTAAGTGATTTACCAACACGCATTAAGGTTCAGCATTTGGTGTGGTTTAGTATTTCAGCCTCTATTTTACAAATGCAAGAACAGGGCAAAGAGAGGGTAAGTAATGTACTCAACATCCACATTTTCTTATTCATCACTTTGGCTAATAAACCTTATGGCTACCGGGGGTGGGTATAAGGTTTCACCAGTTTAGCTGTGCTCACTTAACCATCAGATAAATTTCTTTGCCAGAGTCAAACCATTAAAAAAAAAAAAAAAATAGGGAGTATGGCAACGAGAGGTGGTAGCAAAGTAAAGGGTCAATCAATGAAGTAAAATTAGCCTTCACAAAGTTCCTTTTAGGCTCCATGAAAAAAAGCACTTCCATGAAACCAAGGAGATACATGCTCAGCCTAAATGTCAGTAGTTATATCCCTGCTTTTCAAAGTGCCTTGCTTTAAAAAGGGATAGAGAGTCACCTCCCCTGACATTCAGAAACGTTGGGCCAATCTCTTGGGGAAAGAGAGAGACAGAAAAGAAGGAGAAAAGAAGCAGCTGAAATAATAACTGATTTTAGGATCTATCCTTAAGGTATAGCCAGATAAGGCCTTTTCCAGCAACCAATATTCTCTTCACTGACTGGGACGAAAAATGTTAAAAATGGGAACAGAGATGCAGAGTTTGTTGTACTGTTGAACAGGAATTAACTTCTATGCTTCAGTTTGAGAGAATGGGACTTTTAAGTCCTACCTAGATAACAAATTCTTGTACATTATAAAGAAAGTTTCTTCTTTTCAGTTTGTAAGCATAGTACAAAGAGCAACATATGAAAGTAACAGTCAGAAAACATCATTGGAATAAAAATCAGTATCTTGATACTCCATGATTTCTTAGACATTTGACTTCTTTGTTACAACAGATTTGCCTGTGACACCAGTTACTTTAATCAATAGGAAGGATTCAAGCTGCTTATGATGAGTTCCTTATGTAGACATTGTGAGCACTTCTCCCAGAAGACTCCATAGGAAGCCAAGACTGGAACCTGGTGTCCTCTTTGCCCTCTTCAGCCTAGATGTCAAAGAACCTACCTCAGAGTGCTTCACATGTCATCCAAGCAGCACAAACACGCCTGAGGCATCTCAGTTTGCAAACAAACAGGGCCAATTTCTCTGATTTTACAGTATGCTTGATACACCACAATAGCAAAGCTGGAACATTCTTGAACACCTTAAGGAAATTCACATTTATGCATACAAAAACAATCTCCAAATTCAGGACAAGGAATTTGTCTCATTACCTCCCTACCTCCCATACTGGAACTCCTGGTAATCACGCTCAATTTCAGAGTATTAAGTTCAAAATAAAATGAGAGTCCTGTTCCACATATTTTTCCCTGTTATCACCTAAGGAAATGAAGAGACAGGGAAAGTGCAATGTGCACTTTACTGATGTGCTTTTTAATAGCTACTGTGATAACCTAACTTAACTAAAACAACCTAATTATCTTCAATTGTAAGGAAATATAATCCCCTTCTCCTCTATTTCCCCTAGCCAACCACAAACACAATCTTTCTGTTCAAAGAGAGAAGCTGGTGCACCGACATGTGGAAAATGGTGTTTACTGATTTACAGGTATCCTTTTTAGAATAATTCAAATTTTTTAGTATATTTTAATGAGAGGTAGAAAGCATATAAGCTGCATATGGAAAAAAAAATTATCAACAGGAGTGGACAGCAACAAAAAACTGAACAGAGCTCAGATGATCAAACTAACACAGGGACAGACAGAAACATTTCTGAGGCAGTCCCCTTCAACAGAGACTAAACCAGTGTTTTCCAAAGCCACAGTGATTGCCCGATTAACCCCCTTTCTCCTCTGTTTGAGCATCCATTTCAGACTAGTACAGGAAAACTAGGTTAACATGATCTGAGAAAGCCTAAGAAGAGTTTTAAATGCTTGCTTTTATGAATCTTTATTTTAGTGAACATGAAATGTAAGCAAGACAATAGCTGCTACCTAAGTTCATTCTATTTCCAATGATACAGAAAATGCTTAAGAGTTTAACATTTGCTTTGATCCTCACTATCATTTTTATACTTTTTTCATGGACCTAGAACACAAGCACTTAAAATCTGACCTTCAGTGTTATTCTAATTATATATTCCACATATAGGCTGGATATTAAGTTGTACAGTTCAATAATTGTATTCGTTTCTAAAGAGTCTATCTTACTTAAAATAGGTTATAAAATATCATGGTTCCATCAAGGGTGTATCTGTACTTACTGGGAAACATAACGAAGAAAAATCAACACAGGAAGTCAACCCAGGTAAGTTTTTAAAAGTACCATAGCACTCGATAAAAGAAAAGGTTGTTTCCTTACTACTACTTCTACACTCTTAGAACTTTGAATGAGCTACACATCCTGTAGCAGCTGTTCAACACTCTGATATTCACATTCTCTTACAAAAAATAAACTCTTCAGCAAGCTACCGACTACATACATAATTATTTACGTTCAGAACAATCTGTTTATCTGTAAAATCTGTAAGAACTTTACATTATTACAGAAAATACACAGAAAATATTTCAGAAAATACAGAAAATTTCCAGAGAAGAAAAATAAGTTTTCAAAACTTTTTTGTGTGTACATTTGATGTCATGTTTGGCTATAAAAACAATTCTCCTCACTGAATAATCCTTCAAGTTACACAAGAAATGTTTGCCCCACACATCTTTGCTAAAACTGAACTCTGAAGTTCTAAAATGCAAAATATTGATCCTTTGTTAAAGCAAACAAGCTTTAGAGCTCCCAGAGACAATCTAGAGATGGCCCATCCTGCATTTCACCTCTTATACCTACTAAAAGGGGAGAGTGAAGTACAACATGCTTGCATCTGACAAAGACTAGACCAAACCTATAGCATGTTGATTTACACAGCCAGCAAAATCCTTGCTTCAACAAAGCTTCCTTCTGTTGGCATGCATTTTAGGTTAATTTTTAAAATTAAATTATTACAGGCCCCATTTTGCTACAAACTGAGAACGTGCACATTCTTTACTAGATTACTCACAAGCATGGTCAGGAGTAATGCATATAAAATGGCTAATGGCAATGTTACTCATTTTTTATTTACTACACAAATAGAGCAGACTAAAAATGAGCATAAGGTCCTGCAGGGCAAACTCTGTTCTGTAGACATAAAAAACAACATTGCTCATTAAGAAAAAAAAAAATCAGATGCAGTGCCTACATTAGAGAACAGTTAAGTGTGTAAAGAATGGAAACATACATCAAAATACGACGATTTCATATTTTCTAGGAAAAATCAACAGTGATACTGATGTTATGAGTCTCCTATTTTTCATTTAGTAAGTCTCAACACTAAATTATTAACAGTGGACCACTCTACATCAGTCAAAAAGACTGAACACGAGACCTTTTGCCTGAGGTTAGGCTCTGAGACACTCCAATCAGCACATTTAAACTCTTAAATATGATGTTGCCTTCAGTATTTTTTTCTATCTAGCTTCAAGAGCAATTTATGAGCTTATGAGAGACAGATGCCCAGAGAGAAAAAATTGACCTGTCTTTTTCACAGGATGTGCAAACTTCAAGAACCTTGAATCTTTCTAATCCATCAACAAAATACTTGTCTTCAGTTGCCAGATGGGTATTTGTAAAATAAAAGTAAAAGCCACTCACCATATTGAGACTAACAGCTCAACAATGAGACAGAATTCCATCAGAATACCTATACAAATCAGAACACTCTATGTGCATATACCTACCTGCGTGTGCATATTCACATAAGCAAGAGGGAGAACACGTGTAACACATGAAACAGCATCAGCATTACAACAAAACCTCTCCAACAGAGAGTTTACCCCTGTTTATGTTACAATAATAAAGTAGCACAGGTGGGATAAGCAACTAAAAATAATTTTTTTAAATATTTTTCAAAAGAAATAGTTTGCTTCAAAGAGGATATCAGAGATTACAATGCAGAAGATTTTCATCAAAGTTAACTTTTTGTAATGGCTGCTTATGTGCTAATTTAAATGCTTTTCTTGAGAATTATACTGTTCATTATGAAGACACAGTCTCTAGTTTAAATCTGTCAGAACAGCTAGAATTGTGGAATACAGAGTTAAAGCTTTACTTTCTAAATACAAACAATGGTAAAATATACTTGCATATTTCAAGAAGTCACAGCCTACTTTTATTACAAACTGTACATCTTGATAAATCCCATCTCCAGTCAGAGGTCAGCAAAGCATGTTTGACTGGCTTCTACATACTTTATCTGTCTCCAGGTGTACCCAAGAAGTGAACACAAAGTAACAGCGATCCACCAGGCTTCAACATTTTTCACCTAGGAAAAAGCAATCCCTGAAGCAGAGATGCAGTATGTACTCCCAGCATCAGAGCTTTCTATCTGATGAAGAGATTGTCAGGACTGAAGGGAAATTTATATGCCTAAATTACCACAACTGCAACAGAATTATCATATCTTTTAATCCTTAACACTAGCCTATTCACAAAATATCAAATGGTTTTTCAGGGAGTTGGTCTCTTTCTCTCTCATGTAGTTTCCCCTATAGCAGGTAACTCAAGAACATGCCAACCCCAAATATCCACTCCATGCTGGCAAATTACAAGGAGGAATACATCTTCACTGCTTGCACTTATAAGACTTGCTTAAGAAACAAAGTGGAGAAGACAAGATCACACTGTTACACCTTTGTAGTTTAAACAGCAGTATCGTAAGTCCCAAAATACTCACAGAGGTGTAGCATCATAAACACATGCTTACGAAAAGACTGTCACAGTTTAGCATATAAAGATCATTACGCCTTTTATAGTTTAACACAAGTTACATTCACAACCAAAGATAATTGAAAAGCTTAAAGTCTAAGCTTTGCCAGACTGGAAGGCTGAGTCGGTTCAAATGAGCATTGTTTGTTGATTGTTGCTAACTCAGATTTTAATCTTGTTTGAAAATCTTTTGGTCTAAGAGAAAGAGATAGAAATTATTTCTTTAAAGTGAAGTGAGCTCCCCTCTGAACCAACAGCAATTTGGCAAGGAAGATGAGCTGGCACATCAGAACACTCTATTACTTCATGAAGACCAATAGCTCCTCTGTAAAAATATGCAAGGCTCTAATGCACTTTGACAAATGACAAAGGTTATTAAAGGACATCTTGTGGGAGAATAATTGCTTTGTGACTTGATCACTATTAACAGAAAGAACATCAGTAGAGAGTTAACAGCATGAAACATGAGTACAAGGAATCCACCAAGATCTTGACTCAGCAAAGCACGTGAGGACATTAATTCCATCCTGTATTACAAAACAATTAAGAACATGGTTAAGTGCATGCTATATGACTGTCACCTAACTGGAGAAAAACACAGCCATCTTTTCAGGGGCCATGACAGTCTACATAGATCACAGTATACACATATATATATACTATATAGATAATTAGTACTGCTATGCTACTATATTGTATTCTATAGACAGTGAGAATCCTTACCAACTTTGCTGTAGTCTTTATACAGATCATGTTGAATAACTTACAAGATGACTGAAAGTTTGCAAGGACTCCATCTTCACAGCTCTG
>WAAE01000711.1:0-20648 GCA_013400495.1 Nicator chloris
AGACACTACAGCACGTGCTGCCGTAGAGGAACAGCCTTGTTCTGCACCATTACCCAAGACTGCTGGCAGATTCAGGAATGGGACCTGCCACGCTGCCAGGGTCAGAGCTAGCTGGGGATTTACCAGCCCATGTCACATTACCACTCTTCTGTTCCTCAGAAAGTCCAAAAACTGAGAAATGGATGAATTACTTCCTGAAAAAAAATCTCATTCAGCATGTTCAGTAATGTATATGGCTTATAACTAAGTGGCGCTTGAAGTGCTTTGTCCTGCCTGATGTTAGACTTTCTCCATATCTGTGGAAGGTTTCAGACAGACTTCCTGAGACTGTACCAACTTATACTTGGTACCTCTCTGATCTGATGGGTGCATTTCCCTTTGTTCATCCTTCCAGGAGTCATCAAAAGAGTGCTTTTCATTAAGGAGACTAAGGAAAATGGCATGTTGCAGTGCTGGGCCAAAACCTTAGTACAGAGAGAAAGCCCTGGGAAGATCAAGTTGCAGGAAGATTAAATCAGCAGGTAGGTGCTGTGAAGTAATGGGTTGGGATGCCTAGTTATGGGCTAGCCACTGAAATGGATGAAAGTGGAAGTGTAGCTGTTGCTTTTTGCCCATGATGGGCCTCATATAAGCTCCAGCATAAATTCCAAGTGTAACCACAAGTCTCCTTGGGAAAATCTCCTCTGAAAAACATCTGGAAAATGCACACAGGGACATGATTTGCTGGTTATTTATTATTTATGAAGATACACTTGCCTGTAAACAGCTCTGTTTCAAGATGTGAGCCCACAGGTGTCAGCTGAGAAGACTTTGAACCAACAGTGAAGAACCAAGATTTCATAAAGTCTCTGTACAGGCTGTTCTGTAGTAGGTATCAAATTCCCAGCCTGTAAGGATGGTACTTGGCACATCTTTTCTCAGAGCAATCAGCTGCTTTTCTGGAGAGTATTCCAGCTGTCTCAAGGAGCAGTTGGTTTACATGATAAGATAGTGGCCGCAGTACAAGACAGTCAGACCTGTCAGTACAGTCTGATGATATGTCACATGTGCTGAGAGTCCACTCAAACTTTCTACTCCATGGAACCTGGAGAATTGCTCTTTTATTTGTGTTTTCCTTCTGGAACTGAAGAAGCTCTGAAGGCTGATGACAGCTCAAAACATCTTTTCTTCTTTTTGGCTTCAGGGCAATCTGTCCTATGAGCAACTGGCAGGAAAGAGTTCCCTGTCTAGGTTGGATTGCTTTGTCCACCTCCATGTCCCTCTTACATTAGTGCAGGGATGGATGCATTTTGGAGCCCTTTAAGGTGTCGAGGGTATGTTCTGACATGAATACCTGGGTTGAATATTTTTCCATCAAAGAGCTAAGACTCAGTGGAGGTTCTGAACACAGTAGCACCACATTTAGGATATCTGAATGTGCCCCCTCGCTAGTTAAGCAACACTTTATAAAATCATTAGTATGTAAGAATCCACTTACTCTGGTCATCATGTATTCACACAGATCAATGAGACTGTTATGGAAAATTATTCACTGAAAACAGTAAGAGGCTGTCAGTTGGGTGCTAAATGTACGGAATTTAGTTTTGAAAGATAAGGATCAGGAAGACATTTGTGTTATAAAAACAGACCACATTTTATAATGAACAGTGAAACCACACACTAGACCTAATCAAAGTAATTAGACAACTGTGAGGAAGACGAATACCAATTCTGAATACTTATTTTAGTCTAAAAGCAAAGATATGTCCTTGTTATATCATGATGAGATTTTTATGCTGTGTCAGAAAAATGACAACTCCTGTAAAATTTTACAAGATTCCAAAATCATTAAAGGAGAGTGGCAGAAAATGAAATTCAAATGTAAGAACAGACTTTGCATGACTTCACACAAATGCATCCACTCATAAATTAAAATCAGATGCCACCTAATAAAGAGGTTGTGAAAAATACCACTGCTCTGTAAAGTTTGGAAAGAAATTTTCTAACTGAGACTGAAGTAGTATTTCTTTTGTGAAGAATAAGGCAATTAGGACCCTATCCAGCTGCCTTTGTCAAGAGGATGGAGACAGGCTCTTCTTGGCTGAGCAATAGGACAAGAGGCAATGGGCAGAAACTGATGTACAGGAAGTTCCACCTGAACATGAGGAATAACTTCTTTACTGAGGATGACAGGAACAGATTGCCCGGAGACATTGTGGGTCCTCTTACCTGGAAATACTTAAAAGCTGACTGGAAACAATCCTGAGTAATGTGTTCTAAGAAGTCCTTCTTGAGCTGGGACTAGATGACCTCCAGTGGTCCCTTCCAACCTTGACCATTCTGTGATTCTGTCATTTTGGCTTGCAGAAGAGAAGCGAAGCTCCAAGAAAGCTGTTGGGCCATGGCTGGAGAAACAAAGCAGAGGCACCAGCAGAGATATTCCAGTAAAATTTCAGAAGTGTGAAGAATATATGGAAGTATTGTCTTTATCTAGAATGAATGGCCCAGGCTGACAGGCCAGGACTGTGATGCAAAGAATGAAACAGTGCCCCTAATTCAGTGTTTAACCTTGCCCGACTTCAGGGCTCAGGGATTTTGAGTGTTCTGGCCTCAGGTCATCCTGCATCTGTAAAACTCACTTGATAGCTGTGCCGTTGGTCCATGAGCACTCAGTCATCTGTAACCTAAAGAACTCATTTCCCACAGCCTAAATGGGTATTTCTTCAGTGCTTAACCTCAAACATCCAATTTTAAAAACACTTGAGTCTGATCTTTTTTTTTCCTGCAGGCTGCTCCATTTGCTGTTTTGGTTATACTCTCTGACAGTATTTATTTCATTCTGAGGAAATATTTAGTATATGGACAGATGCAGACAAATGTCTTCTTTGGTTATGGCTCTCGGGTGGCTCCTGACTGTGGCAGGTAATCACAGATGTGAATATCAGCTATTTTATTTGCCTCCTCTGAAAAATACAAGCTAATTGAAATGTGTGCAATGTATGCCTGTTTAATGGAAAAGTGAGAATAAGTCTGAAGGTGAATCAAATGTCGTGCCAAATTCTAAGAGAACTAAAATTTTGCAATTATTATTATATGCAGAAAGGTGTTGATATAGTTTTTTAATTTTCATCTTCACCTAATTTTCCTAACTTTAGATCTCTCTCTTTTAATAAAAATATGAAACCTGCAGAATGTGCAGGCTGTAAGTACTAAAACTTTGGTTTGTTTTGAAACTTTGCACTAATCTAACCATGTTTCTTTATAATGTTTCTTTACAGTCAAACAACTAACTTATGCTGTAGTTGCAGAACCAGATAATACATTTTTATTAGTAATTATTTAGTATGATGTTCTGCATTATTTTGAAACAGCGGGAAACTTCTTTGAGAAACTTATTTGAAAAATGAGTCAGAGAAGAAAAACATTTCTCATCAGCTTCTTTTCTTATTGCTCATCAAATAAAACATTTTTTTTTGTGAAAAAAAAAAGTCATCACTTTCTAGTCACTCAGGCAAGGATAATATTTTTCTTATCTTTTTCCCCCTTTTTCCAATTAATTTTATAGTTCCAATAGTCTTGGATAACAATTACCTACCAAGATGGGCAAAAATGGGGTTTCTTGAAATGCCACATACATAAAAATAATATTTGACCACGATATTATGGGTTTTTTAAATAGTCTTGCTATTTCCATGGTACAGAAATTAATCAGTTGTAATCTCATCCCTTCTATTGCTGAGCTAGCTTTTATGCTTATAGAGAAAGGAAAAGAATCTTCCCTATTCTCCTACAATATAGTCAAAAGCTTTGTGTCATTTAAATGGAAATAATGTTTGTACTCTGAATGACCCTAGCAACAAGATCATAGAAAAAGACTATGCAATAATGAACACCAGATTAAAAAAAATACAAAACAGCAGAACCAGCCTGGTTTTCCCAATGGAATTTTGTTTATCAGAGAAACCTTGAGAAGCTGCTTACTGCTCAGCTTTCCAACTACTTACTGCTGAATATATTATTTTACACAGTATGCACACGCTACTTCCTGATGCCCACCCAGCAACTATTAAATCCAGTAGAGTTTTATCAATGGTAACCTAGAAGCCAGCCATGTGACTCTCTTTGGGTTTCCTACCAATATTAAAGGGCTGCTATAAAAGTATTATACAAGAAAGAAGTACAAATACAAGTGGACTAAAGAATAATATTCTCTGTATGACTTGCAAGAAAACCAGAACAGAAGCATATCCTAGTTTTGTAGAGTTGAAAGACAAATTTTGATTTCAAGGAGAATCTCTTGTTTTGGTAGTGAATGATTACTCTTTCAGAATGAAACAGCAAAATGACTCTACTAAAATGTGGAAAAGCAACGATCCATTAGAAAGCCCCCAACTTTACAAATACTTAAAACATATGAACTGCCATAAATGACAACGTCTAAGTGCTTTGTACTTACTATTGTTCTGTGAGTTGACAAAAGCAACTCCATGTTGGAAGTGTGAACTCAAGCTATTAATCCTGTTCTGAAAAAAAATTATAAATGGCCTGCTTTATCCCCTGGAACTGAGCAAAGGGTAAAAGGTGAAAATGAGGAAACATGACTTTTGTGCATTCATTTGCATATTGCTAATTGAGAATTTCCAACCTTTCAAGCAGCCATGTAACCTGCCAGACCCAATTCCCCAAGTACTAATTAAATCAAACATGAGCAACATGATCTTTTAAATTTTCTGCTGTGTTTAACAATGAGAAGTGTAAAAATAAATATACATAGTTAACCAAAGTATCGGCTTGTAAGGGTTTTTAAACTATACTCAGAACAAAATTTTCCAGGTACTGGGAAGAAAATCCAACCTGTGCTGGAAAGAACCTCTCAGTTTTTCTGGCCACTCAGCTGCATTGACATGGGAGAGTGCAAGGTGAACAAGATGTCATGTAGTTCCTTTGGTACGATAATGCTCAGAGAAACATTTTGTGGGACAGCCATCCTCTCTGTGAAAGGCGTTAACGACCTTCCAAGGTGTCTTAGATTCACGTCCTTATGTCACCTCCATGTTCTCCATCTCCCACCTTTTTTTTCCCTGCCATCACTGCTGTGGGTGCCCTTGAAACATCCTTTATATAAGAGTTTGCTTCTCCAGACTTGCATATCATGACTAGTTTCTAAGGGATATGGTGAGTGAATTCTGTCTACTGAGCTCAGGAGTGATGGGTGCAAGTTTAAATAAGATTTGTATTTCTTTCCAGAATTTTGATGAGTTCTTTGGCCCTTTATGTTATTTTTCAAAAACAAAGGAACACAGAACATTAGAAGCAACTTGAATATGTAGAATTTGCACTTTTATATTTGCTTATTCTGAGTAGATGTGTTTATTAGAGATCTAGCTATATGCTTTTAACACATATCAATGCAGAAAGAGGAAAAAAAAAACAAACCAAAAAAACCACAGAAAACTGATGACTGTGGGTTTCCTTATCCATGTCCCTGATTTTATTGGACCTTCTTGGCCCTGGATAACAGAAAAAATCACAGAATTACAGAGTGCCCTGGGTTGGGATTTAAAGGCTGTCTATTTCCAACCCCTGTGCCATGGGCAGAGACACCCTGCACTAGATCAGGTTGCTCAGAGCTCCATTTAAAATAGCCTTAAAGACTTCCCAGGATGGAGTATCCCCAATTTTTTGCAAGTTTTTCTGGTGCCTCACTATCCTCAAAGTAAAGAATTTTGTCCTATTATCTAATATAAACCTACTGTCATTCTATCTGGACCCATTCTCCCTCATTCTGTCACTACATGCTCTTGGAAGTAGTCTCTCCATCTTTCTTGCAGGCTCCCTTCAGGTACTGGAAGACTGTAATTAGGTGATGTTGAAGCCTTCTCTTCTCCAGGCTGAACAATCCCAACCTCTTAGCCTTTCAATCAATTTTATTAGCCTTTTAACAAGGCTGAGTTGTCCAATGCAGATGGCAGTAGTTTCCTTACAACATGTCAAGGTGGACTTCACCCAGGATACTTGTGCTTTTCATTTTAAAAATGTTTCTCCTCTTTAACAAGTTGTGTTGAATCTGAGTGTCACTGGTAGTTTTAATGACCACTCTTTTTCCTTGGTGGTTGTGAAAACATATTTTCAGAGTGAATGGTCCAAGCCTTTCTTTATCAATGATCACTGGAAAGCTCTTTCTCTACTGCAATTAGTTAAATTGTTGTTTTTACTGGTTCAAAACAATGGGAGATAACTTTCAGACTGTCTGATTGTTCTTGTAAATAGTCAGTTTCTCTGTGGTGCAACATACCTAACATATTATAGATATGAAATACCAAATGTACACTTTAAATGAAAAACTGCCAATTTGATCATAAATAAACACAAAAGATGAACATCCATGAGCTGGAAAACAGTCACTATTGATTTCAGAACATTATTGGTTCTATGAGATTGAAAGAAAACTCTTAATAATCGAAAAGACAGTTCTAGGATTATTTTTCAGCCTCTTCACAGTTCCATGGCTTTTAGTGCAGCCTTGTTGATTCAGTGAGTGCAGTCAGCCCTTACTCATTAAAAGAGCTCAGAGACCATGGAAATACTCTGACCACGGCTTTTTTTCCCTTTCCTTTTCTAAATAGTGCTGAATGGAAATCAGCCTTTGGTTAACAGGGAATAATATTTCTGCTTCTTACTTGGTCATGATGGAATTAATTTGGCTTCCAGAAGGTTAACAGGAAGTGTCTTAAATCCTAGAAGAGGGTTAAGATGTGATCTGGCATACCAAGGATCAAGTATTAGAGAGACAAAAAGGCAGAGAGATGACTAAGATAGCTTATACAATATTAAAGTATTGCTTAAGTGAAGTAGGGATTTAAATGCAAGTGCATTAGAAGAGCATAAGCGTGCCAATTGTGCATGGTCATTGGTGAACATATGGGAAGGAGGAATGCAGGAAACAAAAAAGATGTATGTTCACTGTGATGTTGGTTCTCTATAATATTCATGTAACACTTTTTAAAAATCTCAAATGCAAAAAAAACCCCAAAGCACCAAATCTAAAATGCTGGAGATAGCATACAAACCAGGCAGATGTGCTTGAGGCTACAGGTGGCTATATCAGGAAGTCAAAAAAATAGAGAAAATTGAGGAAACATGCTAGTTTGAGTTTTTTATGCTTCAAAACTTATGGAGAAGACAAAAAAAGGAAGCTGGTTTAAGTTTGCCATGACAATAACAACTTCTATCTTAAAAAGATACTTTTTATGTTAAAGCAACCCTGAGAAAATAAAGGCGGAACAATATTGTGTATTGGAACAATATGTGTTGGTCATTAGGACTCCAAGAGATGATCACTCTGGGAAACCAGACACTCTAGAAGACTTTTAATTTACATTAGCAACAAGAAGAAAAAAACCCCATATACTATTCAATGAGGTACATAATAGGGCCATTTTATTTTCCAGAAGCTGCCTAGCTATTTGAAAAGAGGTAGTATTTTGTTTTGTTTTGTTTTATTTTGCTACAGCACAGTGTAATTTTCATTTGTACAAGAAAGACAAAGGTAGAACAGCAAATGATTTCATGACCACCTTCTGCAACCTGTGAGGCACTGACCTCATTGACTGATTGTTGCTCACTCTTACATCAGATTCTGAAATGGCATCACCTTTAGATTGCAAGTAGCCAACCACACAGCTCTCCACAGTTAATACATTGGGAGGCAGTATAGGGTTTGTTTGAGAATAAAAAGGAATTCAGCATAGAAGGCAGTCTTCCCTGATGATATAATTTAGAAGTTAGTAGGTAAGAGTGTGCTTCAGCAGGGCCAGTACTAAGAATCAACATGCAGTTGATAACCAGAAAGAACCGACAGAGTTTATAATAAAACATGCAAAATTATGTTAGTGTGTGGCCAAGGAGCACAGGCAGCCACGGGAACCTTGTTGCACTGCATCCAGGTGACTATGGGGAGGACAAGCATTAGAGGGAGGAAAAGGGTAATTTCTCTTCCTTCTCCCTTCTGCTCTTGGAGAAAAAATGCATGTAAATTGTATTAAATAATTGAATTGCTGCTGAAATCCTTTCTCAATTAAATGAAGAAATTCAAACAACCTTCATCTCCCAAATGGCCAAACATCCCTTTTTCAAATCTTTGTGAATATATTGTGCCTATGCCTATGCCCCTGTTTTTGGTTTGTTTCTCTGTCTGTCTGCATGCATCTATTTTTATAAGAAAGAATGTGAGTGGTTGAATAAGAACAAATTTTTGTTTGTTCCTTTTTAGTGTTTTCCACCTACAACCTATCCTTCATGTCCTTCAGAAAAGAAAGTTGCATATTTATGTGTAGTGCTTAATGAGAAAATACATCCTTGCATATGATATGCTCTGCTTCCTGTCATGTACTCATTATTCTCTTTGAGTTTACCAGTGTTTTTTGGTTTATAGATTCATGATTAATTTATTCTCAATCTACAAGAAAGCCCTTTTAATTCCAAGAAGTGGGTTAGATGAATTACCAGACACTACTTTATTTGGCCTGCTTATCTACTGGAATGATTTGCAATTATCATCCCTTGCCTTTCCTGAGTAGAAAAGAAATCAACTGCTGATGGATTTAGTGAGAGACAGGGAATGTTTTGCAGATTTTAGGATTTCTAGCAGGATGAAGTCCCAGTCAGCAAAGCAGGGTGTCAGGAGGGAAACTGTCCTGGATTGGCACTGCTACTGCTCTGAAAGCAGATGGAAGAAGATAGACAGTCTGTGCTGCCACCAAAACATACAAGGACACTGTGCAAGGCCCCGTCTGCATTGCCCTGGGGTGCCCATGGCTACAGGCAGCCCCACCTAGGAATAGGCTGGACATGCAGGTGGCTGGTGTACACCCACGGGGGCCTCTGCTGTCAGCAGGAGCTGCTTTTACTCTTCTGCCTCTTAAGCTGAAAGAAGCTTTTGCGTTGAATGAATTCTGACCGCCTTGGTGCTTAGTCTCAGTGGACTCATCAACCTGTAAGCCTGTCGGATGGAACTTCAGATGCTGTGAGGGTGCTGATCCGGTGAGGAGGCAAAGTCCAAACCTCAGCAAAATGGATCAGTGTGTGTTGTGCCATTTCAAAGCTGAATCTGCCAGGCAAACATTTCCAAACGTGTTTTGGTGGCTTCAGATATAAATGTTACGACAACTGTGAATCAATCATTTATGAGCAAAAAGGCACTGAGTGGGAATTTGGGACACCCGTGATCTATTCCCAGCTCTACCTGTTCCTTGCTCCAAAGTTTTATCTGTAAAGTTTGTTATTTTTTTCCTACGTGTTTGTACAAGGCCTGGAAAAGTCACTTCAGTTTTGATGTGGTGCCCTCCAGTGCTGCTGTAAATAATCTTGCTGAATTAGATGAGCATGCAGTGCAGAGGAGTGTGGACTTAGGAAGGGTAGGACAGGAAGCAAATGTGAAGACTTTACATATCCAGTATACAGTTGCATATGGGTGAGTAGAAATCATACCCTTGTGTGACTTTGTGCTTCCAGAACCCAATGCTGTCAACTGAAGGGAAAAATGTCGTTGTAGTTAGCGTAATTTGCCACAAAATCTTTGTATGAGTCTTACATACAGAGAAAGAAGCATATGACATATGCTTAGGAGCATGTTTCCTTTGGGAAATTTCAGTCCTATTAAAATTTTTGAGGTCATATAATGTTACAGCTGCATTAAGAATTCATATTTGGATGAAAGAAAATAGGTATCTTGCCTGAATTTGTAGTACCCTAAAAAACAAGAGATATTTTATTCATTGATCTCTATGAAAATAAAAATAAGCCTGTCTCTTTTTTACCACAAAGATAAATTGATAACATCTTTAAACTACTACAGCTGAGAACAAGGGAATACTAGGACCAGGTCTAAAACTTTAAATACTGAGAAAAGCATTTAACAATCACGCTCATCTGCTTGAGGCAGGTATAGCTAATAAGGAGGAAAGGAAGGAACAGCTGTATCTTGGATAAAGGCTCCTTGGCCACAGGAAGATAAATAGCTAGCAGCTGCTTTCCCACAAGGGGTAACTTTTCTGTAATGCCCCAGTTTCTGCTCCCTTGCTTAGATGAAGCCTCTCTTAGGCCAAAGGGGAAGACTTGTTTATACATCATGGAGACAGATGCTTTCATCCTTGAAGATGATAATTTATCGTGGCTGTGGAAAATTAGTTCTCATTGGTCACACTGGGAGTGGACACAGATGTTGTGTATTATGGTGCTCAAAGTCACATTACTTATTAGGGTAGCAGTGCAGCAGAGCTTTTCTAGACATGAAAAATGTTGAGTAGGGAATGTACTTCTTCATGCAGTTAAATTCTGGGTTTTACTATAATTTATGAAGGTTGGCAAGATTTTTTTTTTCAAGAGAGTATGAGAAGGAGAGGGAGTTTCATTGGATGCTCTACCATTCTTCCCAATTTTGCGGCTGATATCCTTACATGAACAGAATATTAATCACAGTAGGGCTAAAATTACAAATGTAAGGTATTTCAGCTAAATGGAAAGGACAGTCTCTCATTCCAAAGGCATTGATGAGGACCTCAAAGGAGATAAAAAGCTCTATATAGTAGTCATCTTCCTGTCTTATTTTCTCTACCTGTAGGATGGTGAGGCTATGTGATAGTGCATATCCAAGAGCAACTGAGTCCTCTTCTGCTGACCTGTGTTGCAAGAGCTGGGTTCTGTCATCAAACCTGCAAATAACATCTAGTTTCATTCTCAAGAAAACAGTCTGAAAGTGGACATTTAGTAGAGTTTGCAAGGCATAATATTGGGGTTTTTATGCCTCCTCCCCTTTATGGAAAATGCTAAAAAGTCCAATCCAAATTTTATCTTGTGTTGCTCTTTCTTTTCTGCTTGATATTTTTTGGTTTTGGTACATGAATGAAGATTTCTCCTGTCCCTGGAAAAAATTTGTTCTTCTGGGTACAGTATTAACATAATAATGCAGACCTCAGAACTGCTTCTAGGATTGATGCTTTTCTCAAAGGCTATTTGAAATTATACACTTGTTGTTTTTCTTCCCCAGCATGCGCTGCAAAACAGCACACATCCTCATGGGACTGCTTCACATATGCTAAGTCTTGAGACCTTTTCAGAGTCTTAATTTTGCATTTATTTTGACAATTATTACAACAAGCTTATAAAAATAGATAAGTAGATGATGACATACACAGTTACTTGATATATTTGGGTTGTAGCACCTATCCAAACACATTGTGAACACAATATTTATTTCCAAATTTTAGCTGAAAATCTAATTCTATAATTATGAAGTGATAGATGCAGGCAAATCTGATACAACGTAAGTTTTGCCAACTGAACTTTCCATGACAAAGGAATGTGAAAGAGCTTAAGAGACTTTCCAGTAAATCTTCCCAATGTAATTATTTTTCAGGAGCTCTGCTGCAGAGAAAATATATGCCTTCTCCTAGAGTATAATTTAAAGTTTGCCAAGAAGAATTGGTAATTTTTATATGAAAATTGTGAGACAGAGAGAATTTTCATTGCATCTATCAATCTGAAATCTTTCATGCGCTTTCATTTTTAAGCCAAATGAATCTAATTTTTTGCTGCATTTCAGATTTCATAAAAGTTGATTTAAACAAAAATTTATACTGAATTATAAATGTTGAGCCCTTATTTTGTAAGGCAATTTTTCCTAATTTTTGATTCTATTAGCTAGGTTATATCTACACATTTCAAACAAAATTTACCAGAAATGTAGCTTAAAGTTCCAGAGAGTAGGATCCTATTATCTACTCTGCTTTGTCTTCCATCCTGTCCTTTGTATTCCTGAATATACAGAAGTCAATGGGAACAGAGACTGTAGTGATGCCAACGTGACCTGACAGATTCAGTGCAATATGACTGTTGCTGAGTCAGAACATCATGTACGTAACAAAGCTAATATAAAGAAGAATCAATGTGAAAAAGAACATTTTATATGAAAAGTAAATTTCCAGCTTTTTCTTGGTGCAAAGTTTTTTTTTTTTGTCGTAAATATCGACCTGCTTGTATTGTTACATGGTTCTCTTGTTTGCGTGGTTTAACCTCAGCTGACAACTCACCCCCACACAATTGCTTGTTTGTTCTCTCCTGGTGAGATGGGGGAAAGGGGATAGAAGGGCAAACACAGGAAAATTCATAGGTTGAGATAAAGACAGTTTAATAGGGAAAACTAAAGCTATGCGAGCAATCAGAACAAGGCAAGGAATTAACTTGCCACTTCCCATGGACAAGCAGACGTTCAGCCATCTCCAGCACAGCAAGGCTCTGCAGTGCGTAACAGCGACCTAGGAAGGCAAATGCCATTGCTTTGAGCAATCTCCTCTTCCTTCTTCCCTGCAGTTTTTCTGCTGAGCACAACACCTTGTGGTCTGGCACAGCCCTTGGGTCAGCTGGGGTCAGTTGCTTTGGCCGTGTCCCTTCCCAGCTCCCGGTGCACCCCAGCCCGCTCGCTGATGGGGTGGGTGAGGAGCAGAAAAGGCCTTGGCTCTGTGTGAGCACTGCTCAGCAATGGCAAAACCATCCCTGTGTTATCAGTGCTGGCTTTGGACACGAGTCCAAAACATAGACCCTTAGTATCTACTATGAAGAACCTTAACTCTATCAGGGCCAAAACAGGCACTTTTATTGAAAGGGCATTTTCTGATGGAAAACTCTTTCAATTAAGGTTTTCCAGCAAAGTTTGAAGTACAGACTTCATAGATCTTTAAACATTGTGAGATTCTTTTTACTTTTTTCTTTTTGTCTGTTTTGAAGGAGTTTATTAACAAGGGTCAAATTGTGCAGGGTAACAGGGTCATTAAATGGGACTTTTGCAAACTTGGAACTTTTTTGCCATGGAGAAAAATCAAAAGAAAAAAGAAAGAAACTAAATCTTTTTATTAAAGGTTTGAATTGTATTTGTTTGACTTAATTAAATCTTATCACATTCATATGCGCTTTCTAATTAACAATTAGCCATGTTTTCTTTGTAATAAATGAGAAATCTTTCAGGAACATGAGAATGGATAAAAGCATGCAGCAGCTTAATGAATCTCTATTTTATCTCTGGAGAGCTAAGTTATATTTAGCAACAGAGACAAACAAAACTCCACTGGTTTACAGTTTCAAATGTGACAATTTTTTAATGAAATCAACTATCTGCAATAACAAAAGATTCCAAAAATAGTATTCTTCAGTACATAGTCTGAATACTCCAAATGAAAGTGAAGAAAGTAAACTTGTTTTAAACAATCGACTAAGACTATTAAGAAGAAATACTGCATTTAAAAAGACAGTTTAATGTGGAAGAAATATAGGCAGTTGAAAACACCCACATTTGCCCTAAGTTTTTAAAAAGTCATCCCTCCAAAAGACTTCATCTTTAGTAGGGGAAAAAAAATGTGTTACTTCCTCTGTTCTCCTAGACCTAATGGAAAATGCTGTGGTTTAATAAGTTAACAAGCCAAGGCAAACTGCAGATTTTCATAAAGTTTTAACCTGACCAGGTAGTTCATGTTAAAACTGGAGCCTGCTCTGCCTACAGCAGATTTAGCTATATGTGAGTTAATGTGTTTGTTCTATCTAGCCTCTTTTAAAAACATCCTTTTTCTTCTCATGAAGTCATAAGACCTTGATGATTTAAGCAGTACTTCCATTAAATGGATTTAAAGCAGCATTGCCTTTAGATAAAGCTAGGTCTCCTACTGTCAAGAAAGAGACACAAACCCTGCATGTCGTCCTAGCTGCTCTTCCAGGTTTGCCTACTGGGGTTATTTCACTTTGTGCAAACCACACAATCATTGGGGCAAAGACATACCAAATCTACAGCTCTGCAGTTAATACCTGTAAAAAATTAACCCTGTCCTGGACAAAGCTAGGACATCAATGTATTGAATTCCTAGGTTATTTTGGGGTTGAAGAATCCACCTCAGCTTTTTAATGACATTTTAAAAGGACTGTATGTGGAGAATGAAGATCGGTTCTCCTAACCACACAAATATTTTTTTGAGATGAGAGAAAAATCTCCTCCTCCATTATGGATCTGGAACAGTCATCATATAATTTTTGCTTGTGCATTCTCTCTTGGTGTCTACTTAGTGAGAGATATTTGGGCTAATATAATTTTCTCTGGGGAGAGCCTAGCTATTGACAGAAATTTTGAACAGTAGATGGTGTGTGATGAAAGTACATTTCTGACCACTTTAAGAAAAGACCATCAGCTCTGTGGCTTAATTCTAAACCTGGCCAATTTTGTGTCTGATGTCCCTTGAATAATTAGTTGGGAAATCTGACTTCCAGAACCATTTCCTGCAAAGGATTTCATCACGTGGTGATTGATACAGCCAAAAGGAACATTTGGAGGTGCACAAGTCAATTGCTGGCTCTGTGTGTCAGCATTAATGATCTCTCTGGAGGCAGTAGTATTCTCTTTGAACATGTAGTGTCAGAGGTGCTGTTGAAATTTTGCCATGGACTTCTTGGTTGTAAAAACTGAATTCCCTTTGAGTTTCGTTGACATCAATGGAAATTAGGAATGAATGCTCAACCTCTGGGAGGATTTAAAGCAGAATAAAGCTGTTGTGGAGTGTTTCTTTTTTTCTTTGTTGTTGTTGTTGTTTTGTTTTTTCTGCTTTCTTTTGTTTGTTCGTTTGTTGGTTTGTTTTTTACGTTTGGCATTTGTTTTTTGTTTGTTTTAATTAGTTGCATATCCATGGAGAATACAGTGCTTTCATTTCAAGCATTTGGAACCAGGAAGTAGGAAGCTATGGGACAAAAGCCTATATTTTTATGGGCCTATAGCGATATATCACCAGTGTGAAAAACAAATGAGAAGTTGTTTTCCACCAAAAAAGCTTGTCATCTGTTGTGTGTTAGTTCACTTTTTCCTGTGACCAATACTACGTTTTATGCTGCAGATAGCTGCTTACTTGTAAATGGAAACTGTATTCCCTTGATCTCATGCATTCAATGAGATGGACAGTCTTTTGATTCCAAAATCAGAGGCTTCTTCGTAAGACTTGAACACTTTATAATGTCAATCTTGTGATGCAAAAGCATCTTGTTGATTGATATTTATGTCATGCCTCAAGGCCTCAGCTCTACTGCATTAGGTAAGTTGCAGACTTTTAATGGTGATTAATGATGTGGTCTGATGGCAAAAGTCAGAAGACAGCCACAGAAAAATGTGGCTGTACCAGAGGTGGGGAGTAAAGGCACCTAGTGCTAAACATTTTAAAGTATTCTTAGAACTGACTTGTGTAGAAAAGCCATTTTATCCAGAAGATCTTTCCTCAGTACTCAATCTTCTCATACTTAATGGAAATCTCACTGAGTACAGGGAAAACAGGTGAACGATTGTGATCAGAGGTTTTAACTGACTAAAGCATGTGAATGTACCAACATTCTGTTCATCTGAATTTATTATCTGCCCTGGCCTTCTTTTTTATCCTTCTATAATGATCTAAAAAAACAAGGTTATTTTTTTTTTAACAAACTAACTGATTTGGATAATCATCAAAATATTAATAGTAATAACAACAACAATAATAATGGCAGCTACTTCTAGACAGTTTCTCTTATCCAAGCACCTAGAATTGCTTTAAAATATGAGCTTCTCAAGCCTTATAAGTGTGCTACATAGTATTATGCCCCTTCATTTACTACATCACTGTGAAGGGGTGAGTCAAAGATTTTGTTGAGACAGCTGTAGAAACCTAGAAGAGACTTTTATGTCAGCTTGCATTTCTCAAACATCAAAGTTATCTAGGGTTTTCTAGTCACTTAAGGTATTTGTCTTCCTGCATGAGGTTCTCCTTTCCACAGATTTCTTTGAAAGAAAGTACCAAAGAGCAGCTGAGCTGGGGTTCTGTTCTTTCCACTCTTGTAACCTAAACGGTGAAATGCTACATTATTTCCTCTGATGTCCCCAGACCAAGATCCCACTCAACGTCTTCAGGGTCTTAAGAAAAGGTCTGAGTCTAGTTTCTTGTTATAAAGCATGTGAAGAAAGGCACACAATAGGCATGAGAACAATTACAAAGTAGTAGGTAAGATTTACAGACTTGTAACTTTTCCAGTGTTTGCTTTTACCAATATACTCTTTATATTTTGATAGATTAAAAGTCTAGACCATCATAACCTATCTTTGCTAACACTTTGCCAGTCTACACTTTTGCCTTTCTCACAGGAAAATATGCAAGCCTGTTACCATGTGTACTACTCTGCTGAGAATCTTCATTTGTAACAATATATAGAACCACCATCAACAGGGGAGAAGCAGCCAAGTGAGACCAGTCTTTACTTCTGTTGAACAAGCTGATCATGGTGATCTTGGAACATATAACTAATCCATCTATGTTTCTTTACCCTTCTGCCAAAATGATAATGTTTTCAACATCAGCTGATAAAAATCTCTCTCTCAAAGGTGTTTTTAGTTTTATCTGTGGGAAATATTTTCTTCTGCTTACAGTGAACAATCTTTTACAATGTCAGAACTAGTTAGGTTTTAAAGACTAATTACTTTAAAATTTTTGCTAAGAAAAGGGAAAATTTATTTCAGTTGTTTGAAAGTGATGTTATAGTCAAACAATTTTGCATGAACAGAAATTTTATGTCAAGTTCAGATTGTAGAAGATGTTTCTCAAAACAGTAAACGTAATTTTGGTCTAAAATCTGCTTCTGTATTATTGATTATTCCATTGATTGGACATGGAAATAGACCCCACTATTAGATTTCGAGTTTTTTACTGTCTCCTTGCCTAAAACCTTGGACAAACTTCTCAAATTGAAATGAGGAGAAAAAAAAAATTGGAGGAGCATTTTTCTCCTAGATGATTTCTTAGCAATTTCTTAGTTACTTAGCAATGTTACAGGGTTATCAAGTCCAGAAGGCATGCCAGAAGCACTACGGTTCATATTTCAGTAAACACTATCCTGTAATACTTTTTTGTTGGAAATAGCAATTTATCCTTATACCAGAATCCAAGTCAGGATTATATCTACGTGTATATTACATTGTAGATTCTCTGTGTCAGATTCACACAGAATATGAATATCTTCAGACTCAGCTTGGAGCTATTGTTTCCCTCTGTAGGAGATTAGTTTGCTTATTTGCTGTGCTTTTCTCTCAAAAGATTTCTGTGTTTACAGACAAGGAAGAACTGGTTGGGATGTGAAGGTTGGGGGCAGGTTTGACTGCTGTGACTATGGAATTGTGAAGTTTGGCATCCTGAGAGAGCCAGGAAAATGACAGGATCACAAGAAGGCCTCAGAAGAACAGATTTTGGACTGTGAAGAAAGTTGCTTGGAAGACTACCATGGTTTACTGCGCTAGAGAGGAGTGCCCCAGAATAAACAGAATTTTTAAAAGTGTGCAGGGATGGACTTAGGAAAGTCAATTTAATCTGGCAAGGACCATGAAGGGCAGCAAAGAGGATTTCTGCAGGCATAGCAGCAGCACAAGGAAGACCCCAGAAAATGTGGCACAGCTGCTGAATTGATCAGAGGACCTTGTGATGAAGGACATGCAATACCTCCTTCTCTTCTGTCTTTGCTAGTGTGATTCACTTTCAGAAACCCACAGACCCTGGGGGCATCTGTGTCTCACATCAGTCAGCAGCTGGTAAGCAATTGCATTGGATTTGATTTCCCATTCCTCCCATGGGAAAGTCTGATGCAAGCACAGACTAGTCAGGAATCTGTGCAGTGACAGGACAAGAGATGATGCACACAAACTGAAATACAGGAAAAATCATTTAAGCTTAGGGGAAAAGGTTTTTAGAGTGCATGTGGTCAGACACTGGAACAGGCTGGCCAAGAAGGTTGTGGTGTCTCCATCAGTGGAAGTATTCAAAACTTGAGTGGACACAATCCTCATCAACCTGCTCTAGCTGATCATGATGATCTCCAGAGGTCCTTTCAATCTCATCATGACCTGCAAGCTGTGACTTACTGCTACATATGCTCCTCTATGCTAGTGGGTAAGGATCGTATCAGCTTATTTCTCATGGGGAACAGTCCTTCATGGTGACTTGTCAGATTTAATTGTTCCGAGAATCTGGAGTCACTTTGTGAAAGGTTCTGCACAAAGTTCATAACTTCAACTTTTTCTGCCAGGAAGAAGTACAGCCTAAATATGGACTTAAAACAGGTGTGCACAAGACATTGTAATGGTGAGAACGTTAATAACAATGTAAGTCACAAACATCTTCTTATTTAGTATCACAGGTATCAGAGCAGACAAGGTTGGGGATTATTGATTAAGAAGGCTTTGTAAATGTTTAATTGCCCCGTCCTTCCATATATGAATAAGTGACAATGTCATAAGCTGCATGAATTGCTATTTGTTTTATAACAAAGGTTCTATATAAAAAGCAGTATGCTTACAGTTGCCCTCTGTAGTTTTAGAAATCATAACAAAATACAGTTTTTGAACATCTGTTTATAGCAGTTGGGGGAGCTGCGTAAATCTTTAATATTGTATGCTTGTTCTCTTGGTCTCTGTCATCATCCATAATTTAAAACAACTAAAACCTGGATTTAGAAAAGTTCACCATTTATCTAGATCCAGGAGTAACATACCGCATGCCTGTTTTTTCCTTAGGGTGTTAAGAAAGGAGCTTGGTGCTTTGATGAGGTGATAAGATACAAGGATAGTTACAGAAATGTGGAAGGGCCAGTAGATACATCAGGGGTAGCACCACAGCCTCCTCTGTGGCCAGCAGCTATGAACTTCAGCAGAATGTTCAATGGAGAGTAAAATTTAATTAGAAGTGAATTGTGCCAGGATCTTCTGCCTTCATTCTAAAGATGCTAAGACTTGACAGCACCTCTGTCTATTCAGGGTGAAATTCATTGTGACTTCACTATCATATATCAACTTTGTAGAATGAAAAGCAGTCAAGTAAAATACTAGTAAAGAAAGCATCTAACGATTCAGGGTTAAAAATGTCAGCCTTCAATTCTTGTACCTTTACTAGAAGTACAATTTTGTAGAGTGGTCAAGAGTTATGTTAGCAATTGCAGGTTTGTACTGTGATAAAAAGGGGCTGCTGCCTTAAATCACTTGCCCTTACGTAATAAAAAACTTTTTTTCCTTTTTAATTAGAATAGCAAATTATCATGTTAAGAGACAAATTTCTTTAATTACAGTTCTGTAACTTGTATATTCTTTCCACTGAAAGTTTAAATCAAAGGGAGAAGAAGAGAACACGGGACAACAATGTGTTACTTAAAGCTGCTTGGGAGTAAAATTTACTGTCTCGGTAAGAATTAGGAGATTCTTCCAGGATTAAAATGCTCTAGTACATCTCTTGAGATTGAAGATCTGATTAACATTTAGCATTTTAAATATATTGAGAAAATGTTTTTTTAGGAGGTCCTCAGATGTATCACAAAATGAGAAATTTAAGGGGCCCAGGTCTCTCCAGAAGCAAGACGATAGAAAAAATATAATTGTAAGTCAAAAAACAATTTAAAAACTAGTCTAGATTATGGGTTAAATTAAATTTAAATTAAAACTAAACATAACATTCGGACCAGAAGGGAACATCATAGATTTGTATTAATTACACAAGGGCTGTATCTCAGAAAGACTTCCTTAGAAATCATGGTTATCAGTAGGTAGTTTTTTACTAGTGTGATATTAATTTTCTTTTTTTTTTTTTTACTTACAGGGAATTGAAGATGGTTCTATATACATTATGAGCACAGCTTGTACCAGTGTAGTTTTGGGGTACGTATGCGGATCTTCTGACTCTCCTGCATTCTTTACCAGATTACTCCATTTCTCTACTTCAAGCTGATCAGCTCATGGTTTTTGTACTGTTGGTACTCACTGCATCCTTTCTCCACAGCTGTGGTTCATAGGTCAAGGTGTATCTCAGTGGCTTATAGGTTACACAGAGCTGCAGTCTGCTGTTCATTTGCTTCTGGGGTCCTGCAATGGAAGAGAAACTACTCAGCCACGCTGTGGCTGAGGTCTCACAGTTAGCAGGGCCATGTATATAGAGGGTGCCAATGCCCACACATACAGAGAGAGGCCAGTGCACCCTTGGGGAAAGGGAGTTGCCTTGCACATGCTGTGTCATCCTCCAAAACAGATGTGATGCCAGTCCTCTGCATAACTTTGGTCCAGGTGTTATTGCAGCAAACTGAAAAATGTCCACCCTGCTTCATTATAAAATTTGGTGTTTTCTTTGATAATTGCTGTACAGTTATTAATTTTAATAAAATGTAGATAAGGATTTTGGGGTATTATATATTTCTGGTCTGATGTAAGTTTTGTGTGAATAAACTCTTTCTTGCCCACATTATAAATGGGTGGTGTACTGGCTTGCTCTCAAACCACACCATTATCAATACCTCCATGTTTTCTAGTTTGCAGTGCTTACAGAAAGCCATGGATGTACCAATCTTCACTAAGCAGTGTATTTCAGATGTTTCCATAATCTAGAGGTAATACAAGATGAAATATATAAATTCTGAAAATTCCTCCTTGATTATTTGTGGAACTTGAAAATAGCATCACTTGAAATTGATGCCACTAAGAAGTGGTGTGCCCTTCTGCCAGGTATTGTTATCACTAGGAACCTTGTAATGAGGTAAACAAGTTCTGACTCTTTTAAAGCATTTAATTTGTTGAACTTTAAAAAAATTTTTTT
>WAAE01000715.1:0-15922 GCA_013400495.1 Nicator chloris
ATTCTTCTCTTACTGGTAAAACATAGGGAATGGCTCATGGTAAAACAGGGAATTAAGTAGCTGTGCTATAGCACACATAATAACTGCTCCTAAAATTACACTGAGTCCCTTTCTGTGAAATTGATCTCTCCGACCATAAAATGAGACTTTTACTTCTTTCTGCACTCTTATTAATTGCATGGCACTTCACTGGCTCTTGTTGAACTGAAGCTGGAGAATTAGGCCACAGAAAGGTCACTTTCTTTCCTTTCTGCTTGCTTGGTAATTAATGAGATCTAAACAGCAGCTTGCGTCTCAAAGCAGGGTGGGTTAGATTGTGTGCAATGAACTTTCCAAGCTGTGGGAGTAGAAGCAAGGCAAGACTGTGTGGTCTAGGCTGTGACTATAACACACTGAACTTGACGTCCTGTTCTATGAACTCCCTTCACAAGGAGCAGTAGGTGGTCTTTATTTATAACCATTCAAAAATTCTGTACATTTATTTATGAACATCCCAAAATTTTCCTGTGTTAATTACCATGCAGAGAAAAAACCTGCCCCTACCCTAAGAATAGCAAAGCTATAAAAAAAAAGGAAAGTTTCTCCAGCTCAGCATAGGCAGCAGGAAGACAGAGCTTCACAGTTGTATACCAAGTAATTTTTAGATTAAAAACCTTATGAACTGTCATAGCCAACTTCTCTGGTGAGGGACTATCATCTGCTGTGTAAATGAGGATTTTTTCCTGCTCTGGTCAAGAGATTTTATCTTCCAGCTCTGTCTAGAACATCACGAAGTGGGATCTCTAAGAAAAAACCATTACATTACAGTCTCTAGCTAGCCCTTACAGAATATTTCCCTTAGGTGAGCATTATCAATCCTTTGTTTTATCCCATCCACAGTTTTCCTGATATGGGTACCCTGAGTCTGGTTCAAACTTCAGTTTTTTCTGCAGAATGCTACTACGTCCAATTAGAGAATGCCATGATGATAAAATTCTTGCACAGGCAAACAGTATGGAAGAGAAAACACTACATAAATGGGGCTGAAGTGCTTTGGTACCGTGGATATAAGCAAAATTGAGTCTTTGAATCCCAGCTGCTTTTGTGTCAGTTTTGGCATTTATTTGGCATTATCACAGCTTATGGTGCTGCTAAAGCCAGGAACCTGTTTGATAAGGTAACTGCAGGCAGGTGTTTCAATATATTTGAGAACTGTGCCTGGGCAGTTATGGCTAACGTTTTATCCCTGCATGTGCAATATGAACTTTCTAAAATAATCTGCCAGATCAAAACACTTAATAGTTCATTAAGTAGGTGACAAATATTCACTGTTCAGATCCCTCTCTATATAAGACCAAACTAATAAAAATCTTCCATCCAACCCAAGTATGTAAAACTTGAAATACATATTTCTTTAATGCATACTTGCATATAAGCTGTCAAAACTTCAAGCATCGCAGAAAAAAAGTGTTAGGATAAAATTACAAATAAATCCCCTCCCATGATAAATGGCTAAAGGTACAACCAAGCTAAAGTAGTGAAACTGTAATGTATTAAAAGACAAAACCGTAAACATGCTTTTTTGGCTCTGTACACATGATTTGGTCACTCATCAGTGCAGAGAAAGGGCCACGATGTTTTATGCATGGGTGACCTGATAACACTTCCTACCCATTTTTCACTCATGCAAATTCTGAAGGAAAGAAGCGATCCACTCAGCAGATCCAATAGACACCCATGCCTTGCAGCCTGCTTCCCCAGTGTAGTCCTTATCAAAAGATATGGCACCTGCATCTGCTGTACCTTCCACCACCCAAAGTGACTCAGACTAGTGTGAAATGCAGTGGCATCACGCTGTGACACCTTGAGCAGGTAGAAGTCTGCGTAATATGCAAGACTAGATCAGGCCTATAGGATTCCTTTAATTGCAGCTGTTGGTTGCAGAAGCAGGAATGTTGCACTGGATTTGCTCAATAGTCCATTTCTTATTCTTGGTGGTGATTAATGCCACAGGCTTTGGAGGAAAGCTTTTACATAAAAGTCACTCCTTTCTCTGCCACAAGTGAGACTGATGCAGAGTGCAGAAACCTACCCATGGCTACTGGGCTAATCCCAGTACAAAGCACTGGAAAATTAATCCCTCTTATTACACCAACTATTACCCTGAGTATTGCTTCACCATGGAAAGCAATTGCTTTCTGATCTCAGAGGTGATCTGTTTGCCCTGAAGCAAATGGACTAACAACCCTTGTAACAATCCAAGACAAGATAGAAAAGTATCTATTCAACCAGCACATTTCTATGTAGCAAGTCAAATTAGACTTCACAAAATAATGGACTCTCTTAAATCAGAACACGAAAAACATAACTAATAAGAAATATATTGTGCATAACATGGATAAAGCATTTAACAGATTGCTGGCTTCCTGACACTCACCCTCTGGGCTTATATGCCATGAATGAAATTGCTTCTGTGGCTGTCAGTAGGTTTTCACATTTGTTCCTTACACACTGAAGCAGTCAGATTTAATTGGTGAAAAGAAATGACAGTAATCTCAGAAGCTGTAGAAGAGTTAGATTAAATGTTGTATTAAAACAAGAAAAGTTACCCTTAACTCCAAAGCCTGCAGGAAAACTTTGTGTGGAGAGTAGAACAACATGTGTATTTAAAATAAACTACAATATGTGCACAAATATAGATATATATTTAGATGTGAATGAGCTGTGGCAGAGGTACTTTTCTGCTTCATAGCCGACAAATTTTCAAGGATATAAAACGTAATAAGCTATGACAAAAAAAGGGAATATTTTCTTGACAGCTTTCTCTGTATTAGAATTCTGCTTTGTTTAGCTACTTCAAAAGTTGATTATAAAGTATTTAAGTACCACTCCTGCATTCAGCACTTCTGCTGTCAGACATTACATACACCAATGCCTTGCTTAGCCTATAGAAGTCTGGCCAATATATGGTAGCCCAGTTGGAAAATAAAACTGGGACACACCCTCATTCCCCAATTGCAGTGACCCAAAGAGTAAACACTGGCTACTGCTGAAAGGAACATTTCTCTCTAAGCCCTGAAAATGTGATGATGAGTCTAGAAGGAAAACTTTTATTTTATTTTTTTTAATTACTGCTAGCTACTTTTTATCAGGAGAAATACAGGTAGTCACATCTGCTGAGATCCCCCCTCTGCACATATCTGGAAATGGATGTCTTCGTGGTTGAGAGGCTGGAAATGCTCCCAGTGGGCTCTGGTGTCCTGTGCAGCCTGTCAGGTAACGATCCTGAAGGCAAGATGACTTAATTGTGAGAGGGCATTTTGCAGAGAGAAACGATTTATTTCCAACACAATCTGCTGGACTTTCTGCCCTCCATCAAAATTCTTCTAGGCTGACAAAACTTTTGAAAAGTGCCCTGGAGGATGTCCTCACCCTCAGCGACTGGTCAGGCTACCAACACACTTGCTGTCCCTCCTTCTGTTGGATCTTGCTGCTTGTGCTTTGCACATGAAAATGAATTTCATTTCAAGTTGTAGTCACCTTGCAACACAGAGAAGACTAACACTTCTGAACAGGAAACTCTGCACAGGAAGCTTAATATGGCCTGACCTCTGTCTACATGGCTTTAAATAAAGTAATTAGTGACTATTCTCAATATCAGTTTCTAGAACTGTAATAACTTTGTTAAGAAGTTAAAGTTTTGAAGAGCAAAGCAAAACTTTAAGGAAAAGACCAGCTACTTATTTTCATAATTTCTCTTTCCAAATCCCACTGTACTTTTCTAAGTGAAAATCTATTTGCAGAAAAACGCAAGCAAATTGTCAGTGATGTTTTACCTACCAGCAATTTAACAGCCACCTTCAATTCCCAAATGAAACTTGAAATAAAAACACTACAACTAGGTTAATTTGAGGGCTCACCATTTTCATTTCAAAGGCTTTTTTTAACATTAATTTGTCCTGAGGCATAAATGAAACACAGACAAACCGTATTAGATTTTAATTTGCTAAAAGTAGATTACAGGCCTTCTCCACAGAGATGCTGAACACTCAGTTCTCACAGAAGTAAACTATTTTTTTCCCCCACAGTAAAGGCAGCAGTAGCAGGTACCCACTAAGAATTGCAAAGGAGAAATTCTTTCAGGGGGTTGACCTGTAAAGTGCAAACATTCTGACTCTGAGCCCACAACATAAAACCAGTACAGAAATATAGGTTTAGCAGAGCTTAACTAGGCATACAAGTTAATTCTGTCTTTAATTAAATGCTTGGATTTAAAGGAAAACTGTTTATCCAATATTTAGGCTGAAAAATAGCTAAGCTTTCTCCCCCATCTTATTATTTTAGATGTTTATCTTGTCCTATGGAGTGACATTTCTCAAATCTGACCAACTTGAAGGGCAGACATACAAGTGAACACAGCGGGAGGATTTCAAGGCCATTGCTGATTCCAAGTGACTGTCATTAATTAGATTAAGGGACAGGCTCTTTCTATATTAGACTCTTTAGGGCTGGCAACCCATTAATGGTGCAGAAGCCTCTTTATGGAAGGAGGCTTTGAAACCAGAAATGGTAAGTGAAATAACCATGGCTAGAAACCTAGATGATAAACAGATCCAAGATCTTCACGACTCTGGGCCTATGCTTTGTTTCACTGCTATGCATTTCAATTGCTGAGGATTTTTTTCCAACTGAAGGCAAAAATGACACCCAAAACCTATCTCAGGATTGCCCTAGAGATTAGTTTTCCTGCAGAAGAGTGGGTAGGGAGAAATTTCTTTGCCTTCAGGCTCCTTCCATTAAAGAGTGGCTCCAATGGGACTGCACTAGAAAGAACTCACCTTTTAGCCTGCACCCTGCGAAGGAGTGTCTCAAGTACTGTTTCATGTGTCTGCTTTGAAGCAGGAAAGAGTCAGAGAAAGAAAAGAACAAGTCATTAGTCATTCTGCTTTGGAATAATCATGAAGTTCATGCGCATCCTCCAGCTTTTTCCTCATTATCTTCAGCCTTGTGAGGGCTTTCAAGGGTACCTGATATCCAGAGAGAAGTTACTTTATTCTCACACTTTGGTGGAGTTCTCTATGACTGCCTGTGAAAAAGGCCAGATTCATTATTAAGCATGGAGAGATTTCAAAATCCCTTACTCAGAATCCAAGCCTCTTTGCTTTCCCTTCCTTCCACTGGCAAGTCAATCTGAAACAGAACGATTTTTTCCTGAAAAAAGCCCCCCAAACCCGGTTTTCTCTGAATCACAAATGAGCATTTATGTTTAGTTATTAAAACCCCAAATATTTTCCACATAAGCATTCGGCTCACAGATATCTTAGCCACAAAGCACTGAATTTTATAGTGATTCCTGTCTTCTTTTCTAACGGATTACTTGTGATTCTTTTTTCTACTCTACTTACTCTGAAATACACTTTCTGAACTGCAGACCATAGAAATACCAGATTGTAAAGCAAAAACTAGGAGTCTTCTCCTTATGTGAGTTTCCAGTTTAGATGAATGCATAATATTACTGTATTATTCTGTGCTCCCCTGCAGTTATTATGGAGAACCCCTGCTACATCCACTGGGGTCATTATTTGGTGATCCAAAGTAAAAGACAGGTTGCTAAAGGTAACCATTTCACAATTCCCTAGAACTATATGAGTTTCATGCAAAATCCTGATTAATAAGAAGTGGGACAAAAAGCTTTTTCTATGAGTTCATATGAGAATCTTAAAAAAATAACTTCCACAGGAGGGAATAAGAAGGAATTGACTTTTTCTCTACAAGAATTATTTGTCCACTTCCTCATATTTCATCCATGTTCTCAGATTTCAAGGTCTGCACCCTACCAGCTGCATCTGAAGTAATTCTCTCCTGTTGGAAGACTCTTCCTCACTGCCTTACAGGGAGAGATCTGTAAACGGCTTATTTCCTCATCAGTTGAGGAATCAATGTGAGATGTAGGCAAGATGCAGACTTACATGCCTGGTTAGTGGAAAAGCACAACGGTATTACAGAGTGAAGCAATAAATTAGCCAACAAACATGCCAAACCCAAAAATTAAAAAACAAATCCAGTAACAGAAACTAATTTTAAACACAGATAATCAGAATTAGATAAGAGAGGGGCAGCAACATGATGCTGATATTCCTCTAGTGCATCATATTTTACTTCCATGTAAAGATCCTTGATCTTATTTGAAAAGGTTTATTCCAAAGCCCAGTAAAGCCAGTGGGGATCACTATGATTTCATCTGTCTTATGGTACACGTGTAAACTTTGTATCACATATTTTTCCCCATAACCACCCCCCCATTCGTCAGAGTAATTTTAGGGAGACTATTAACACAAGGATTACTAAGGATGACTAAGATCCTCCTAAAAGGGGTGTATTCTCAATAACTTAATGGAAATGTAATAGGAAATAGGCATTCCACTCCCAGAAGTCTCTGAAAATCCTGACCAAAGTTAGCTAGTCTTCTCTCATCATATTTTTCATGTTTCTGTGTATATCCATCTATGTGCAGCCATCAATGACAGAGTAAAGCTAAGAAATGCAATTTTATAATAAGTGAGTACTGCATTTTGTATTTCTTCATTCCAGATCCCCGGAACTCTCCCAGATGTGCATTTACCATGAACAAATTACTGAGGTCTGAAGCAACTGTAAATTAATTTAGCACTGGAAAATTAAAGAGAGCTATCACTGTATAACAGCAGTAGGGGAAAGTTGCTTATTATTTACCTGAAGTAATTTGAAAAATGCTTACAAGTCCTTTTTCAATTTTACTCCTTTGCCTGAACATAACACAGTTACCAATTGCTACTGAGGATAAGAAAGTTGAAGCTGTGTGCTATTTTTAATTTGCAAATTTAATTTAATGCAGGTGATGTAGACACAAATAAATATTAGAATATTATAGGTTAGTCAGAACATTAGAAGCACAAAGAGAAAACAATGCTAATGTTACATGAATGGATGTCAGGAAAGAGGACTGACACTAGTCATTCTCCAGTATATTGGACATTAAATTTCCAGGTATGCTCTTAAGAATGCAAGTATAAGCAAGAGTCCTCTGAAGTCCAGTTGGAATACTACACTGAGACTTGAAATGGACTCTTTGTCAGTCAAAACCCAGGTACCTTGCAGCCTTCTCCCATCCTTCCATGTAACAGCCTGTCTTGGACCTAAAAAGATATTACTACCAAAGGGATTCACTGCTTTGTGAAGGCACACATTTTCTTCCAGTGTCTTTCAGAATTGCTCCATCCACAGGTGGAGGAGATCCTCTCAGCTTTGAAGAACCCTTTTTCAGTTCCATGGGCTACAACTGTCCTTGCAGGATTGATCCAGTGCGACGTCATGCTGAAAGGGAAGAGCTAGAACCTGAAATAGCTGCAGCTCTACCTGGTACCTTTCCAAAGCAATCTGATTCCAATTAGTCAAACAGGACCCTTCACATGTCTGAACTAACAGAGCCCTAGTCTCAGATAAACTTGCATACTTCTTAGCAATGAAAAAAGACGTTCATGATAAAAGACTCAAAACACACTCATTTTTCCATAGCTTGTTTGCTTTAGTTGGTGGAATGATCTGGCAAACTCTTAAAACCTGCACAGTTTTTTTGTAGTAATACAACCCTGTGCAGATAGGAAGGATGCTGGTGTCTCTGCTTTGAAGACAGCAACAAGGAAACTTGAAACAAGAATTTAAAAGTGTTGGTAACACTCTGGATGACAATATTTGACTGTCCACACTTTTAATAATTAGTTGTGAACTAGAAGAAGCAGGTTTATTTGAATATTAACTCATATGGAGGAGTTCTGAAAGGTGAATGTACATTACAGACCAGATAAGCTTATTGAGCCTTCTGAGACTTACTGATGAACACTGAAGTTGGGACAGGTGATGACAATCTCTGAATTAAATATGAAATCTAAATGCTATTTATCTGCTTAATCAGACACAGTTAATCCATTTCTTAATTTATAAGCCGTGCTAGATTTAAATTGTGAAAAAAGTTCTGAAAAAATTTATACTATAGAGTTTAAGGCAGTTTCAAGAGTCTGTTTCATCACCATGATGTGAGTATAAACAGAATATATTTGTTATATTTTCAAACAATCAGTTAATTTCAGTGCTCTTCCCACCTCCTCATCTAAATAAATAACAAGATCACAGATGCAAACTATTTATTATATGTTGAGATTGGACAAAAATCAGTGAAGGACGCCTGAAAAACAGCTTATCGCCTCAAAACATTGATAGTTCCTAGAATCATAGAATCGTTAAGGTTGTGATAGACCTAAAAGAACATGAAGTCCACCAGTAAACCAAGTGCCACAGCTGCATTCTTCAAAATGCCTCCAGGGAGGGTGACTCAGTCAATTCTTCGGGCAGCTTGATCAATATTTAGATAAATTTTTCTTAAGATCAGATCAAAGCTTCCCCTGGGACAACTTGAGGCCACTTCCTCTCATCCTATCACTTGTTACCTGGGAGAAAAGACTGACACCCTCCTCACTACAACCTACTTTTTAAGGCAGTTAAAATAAGGCAGCAATAAGTGTCCCTTTGAGCCTCTTTTTCCCTGGGCTAAAGGCCCCCCAGCTCCATCAGCCGCTCCTCATAGGGGCTGTTCAGACTTCTCCAGACCCTTCACCAGCTCCGTGCCCTTCTCTGGACACGCTCCAGCACCTCAGTGTCTTTCTTATAGTGAGGGGCCCAGAACCGGACACGGCACTCGAGGTGTGGCCTCACCAGTGCCCAGCACAGGGGCACAGTCACTGCACTGGACCTGCTGGCCTCAGTATTCCTGACACAGGCCAGGTGCCATGGGCTTCTGGGCCACCTGATAACATGCTGGCTCATGTTCAGCTGATTGCTGACCAGCAGCCCCAGGTCCCTTTCCTCTGGGCAGCTTTCCAACCACTCTCACCAAGCCTGTAGCGCTGCATGGGATTGTCGTGACCCAAGGGCAGGACATGCCCCTTTGCCTTGAACCTCACACGGTTGGCCTCAGCCATTGATGTAGCCTGTCCACATCCCTCTGTAGAGCCTTCCTGCCCTCCAGCAGATCCACACTGCTGCCCAACTTGATGTCACCTCCAAACTGACCGAGCGTGTGCTTGGTTCCCTCATCTAGATCACTGATACTAAATAGCAGTAGCTTCATCACAGCCATGGAGAGAGAGTTTGAAGGAAGAAAAAGCCTTTGATTTTTATCATTGTTATGGACACACTTAAGAGGAAATCTTTGGGGGAAATAGAATAGAAAAAATAGTCTTAAGGGACATACTGTAGTGAAACATCTGAGACATGACCAGGAATAATTACAGAATTCCATCCAATAACATTACTCAGCCCTGTGAGGAACAGTGTTGAACTATATGATCCTTATAGGTCCCTTCCAACTTGAGATAGTCTGCAATTCTACGATATGCATGATTTAAGATGAGCAGTATGTGCTGAGTCACACTTGCCTTTGACATGCATCATATCCTGCTATGGACAGAGTAGTCTAATGCATGATCCCTCCAATTTCCAGCACTGAGGACTGCACAAATGCAGGACAACAGAGAATCAGCCTCAAGTATCGATAATTGTTTTTAAAAGGAGAAATGGAAACATTGGGCTGAAATCTTACTGCCATATATATAATACAGTAAGATTTTGGCTTTACTGTCTTTGTAAGCTGCAGTCACCATTTCTCAATCCTTTTGCCTTTCTCCAGTACTGGGTGAGAAAGTTCAGCCTAACAGCTTCAGTGCTTCAGAAACAACAGATTCCAAAAATACCTCCATGAACTCATAATGTACTCCTTTTAGAGATGCAGCTTCATGAGTTTTATGTTTACAGTGACTTAGCAATACTGGAAATCAAACCAACACATCAACTTTATCCATGATCTCAAGACCTCTAATTATTTTACTTCAGATAGCAAATACAAGGGAGTGGTAGAGACTGCATCATGCTTTTTCTTGCCATTGTGGGACATATCTAAGATCTTTACAGTCCTCCTCCACCTGCCTCTTCTGACTCATGTACTTCCTACTGTCATTCCTTTGTAATAACACTATTCCTTCTTCATTTATCTTTGGGTAAATTCCAGGAAACTGGTGTCTACAGAAGCCACCTGGCTCCATGGTTTTGTCCAATGAGCATCTACTCCCTGATAGCTCCCAGGGCTGCAGATGCAGTTACAGCCTCAAAGATTCCAATCTGCAGGGTATTAGCATAAGACAGTAATAAAACCTATCATTCAGAAACCACAGTCCAAGTCATACAGTGAAACTGAAATTCAGGCTTCTTTTAACAACAGCTTCCCTGAAGCTTGATGACTGAAAATAAGAGGGAACATGCATTCATAAATTAGAGTAAATTATGTAATTAATGTGGCTGGAAATAAAATTAACAGTATATGGCTATAAGAAGCTGAAACTCTCTCTAAAATATGCATTTCTACATGTAACTTATTAGGATTTTTTTCTTATATATTCTCCTCCTAGTACAGGAGAATGACCTAGCAAAAGAAAAAAAAGGGATATTTATTGGAAGTAGGCATCTCTCCTTTGCACAGGCCTTTGGGCTCTTCAGCGATATTTGACCCATAATATCCTTGTTCTCCTAGAATGAAATGCTTGTGTATAACAATTCTTTCCAATAAACTCTGTTTTTTATCTTTTAAATATTTACTTAATCAGTATAAAACCTAAAATCCTTCAAAAGAAAATTGTTTTAAGGAAGGGTTCCATCCTTCACTACCAATCATAATATTAAAATGGGAAAGTAGAACATGAATGGTAAAATAAAAGCCAGAAGATAGGAAATGCTTTTAGCAAAAAAAGCACATTCAGAAAAAAACAGTTAAAAGCCTGGCTGCTTCTGCAAAATAGGAGGAATGATAGAGACAACAACTTGTTCAGACAAAGCTGTTCACAGTTCCTTGAAAGATGCTTTTTACAACCACTATAAGTGTAGAAAAGGCTCTTGAGATATCTGTAAGCTCTTGTATTTTACATTTTGGCTGATTGACTCTCTGATAGTAAAGAAACATATTAAATCAACTGAAAACCTCTCCAAAAGCTTTGCATGATGCATGTGTGGGACTTTATCAGGCAGGTAACAGTAACCAACAATAATGGTGAACAGAAGCTGCTGTTCAGGCAAATGGCTTCTATTCTGAAAGAAGTATTTATAAAAATCTGCACTTACAAACAATTCATGCTACAAATGAGCATAAATAAATGCACATTTATTGAGAAATCAATAAGATTTAAAGTTAATCTGGATTTGATCAAGTTTAAATAGTTTTGAAAGCTGCACTAGCTTTTCTTAAGTAAATGTTATTTTTGTTTTGCACAAAGACTTGCTTTATGTTAGGGTGGTGAGCAACCTCTGTTACAAGCAGATTCTATTTAAGTGCAAGTTTCACCACAAGATTATTTTTAACAACTGTACACCTACAGTACTAGACAAACACTCTGTACTGTACTGCTATGCATAGAAAAAAGCAGCATTAAATTATAGCAGCCTTTTCTCAGCTCTGCAACAGGAGGCTGATGTCCTGCTACCACTGCATGGTGAGAGCTGTGCAACTGAACAGGATGTACTTGTCTTCAGTTCTGTGTAAAGAGTACAGAATCAGGACTTTGGAACACACAGTTAATTGCAGCCATTTAATAATCCATTAAACTCACAATCTACCACATCTCTCTCAGAATAATTAAAGACAACAAAGAAGTATTTTCAGTGATAACACAGAAATCTTTAAAGGATTTTTGAAAAAAATATCACAGAATTGTGGGCTATAAACCACAGGGGTTTGAGATAACACCATTTTTAGCATGTCACACTGTGCCTGGACATGATTTCATTATATAACTTATGCTGATGAGTTTAGAATTTCCATGCAACATTAAAGTTTATTTCTGATTTAAGTATTTTTTAACTGTAAAACAGCATCAAAGAAGGAAATAGAGAAACATATACATTTAAGGAAACTAAGGGGGGGGGAGAAAATATGCTTACTGTTTTTCTTCTTACAATTCATATTAAGGGATAACTGAACATTCCTGTTTATCCACTGAATTAGATATGAAAAAAATCCACTGAATTGATATTCAAACTGTTTTTGCATTTCAGAGAGACACTATTGTCTCATCCCAAAAACAGAATTAAAATGGTTATTAATGGCTACTTCCTATGAGTACCCAACACACAGATCTGGGTGGGGTGAAAAAAAAACCCACCCCAAACCATAAAAACCCCATGCTCCTGTTGTGGTGCGTGCTTTCCAGAACTGAAAAGGTGAAAGTACAAGGGAAGATCTAAATCACATGTATCTGAAAGAGATATTAAAACCTTAGCAGCAGGAAATAACATGTGGAATAACATGACTTCCATCATTGCAGGAACAAAGCAATATCTTGCTGTTCATCTTCTGCAGCTGTTTCATGAGGTTAACAACTCTCTGGCCCTTTGCTTTGACTAAGATTGCCCCTTACAACCCTGTTTACTTGATCATGCAAAGACTATAGGTTTGATTAACCTACACAAAAAAATCAGGAATATTTCTTTATACAGACCCTCAAACCATGTGTCATTTTCAGTGATTTACTATATGTGCATAATTAACTTAATACTCAGTTTGTGATGAAGCATACAAAGTTGAAAGCTTTTCCTTTCATTTTTAATTTAAGAAATACAAAGCCCAGAAGGAATTTTAGATCTTCTGTTATCTTCCTCCACAATTCCAGCAATGTGGAACAGGTCTATTTTTCTTTCTCATTAGGTATCTAAGTGTCACAGCAATACTAATTTCTCCTCCAAATAACCATCTGCAAAATCCTGTTAGTTACTTGCTCAGAAAAGATGACACTAAAAAGCATACCCTTCTTCATTACAATTTCTGCAGCAGTAAATTGTCACTCCAATATGAATAAAAAACTTCAAGCAGGAGATTTGTAGACATTCTGTGTTGGCTTAACTCCACTTTCCACCGATTTTTCAGGATACAGAATTCTACTAAATGAAAATCTTCAGTGAGATTGAGGAATATAAATTATGATGTCTGAGAATAAGAGGATTAAAACAGTCTTCTGTAAATTGCAAACCAGTTGCTTGTATTCTACAACTCAGTGATTAATTTTAATACTGTCTACAGCCAGTGGCAGACTTAAGAATATTCCTAATATTAAACATTGATTAGGTGATTTCAGTGGAAAAAGGTTCTGACAGAGAGAAGGATAAAAACCTTTACTGAATTTGCTCCCAGATCCAAATTTTACTTTAGTACTGCTGAAAAGAGAAAAATGTTATGGTTTGCTACAGGTATTCTGACCTGTTAGTCTGTAGGACTTTGCAGATATTGTTATAAGAGGAATGAATTGACAAAGTCTCTTTTCCTAGCCACCCATGAGAAATGCTCAAAACAAGGGATACCCTCCAGGAGTCAGGTTTACCTTGGTAGAACCTTCTCTCATTAGTACTTTCATTTGAAAATATATTCTTTTTTTAGGATTGTCCCAAGTGAATAATTGTCAGTATCATGTCAAATAACTACACCAGCCAGAGCCGCTCCTACAAGGTAAAAAGTGTGAGTTCCTTCTTTTTGCTGCAGAGGCTTTTGCTTTGCGTTAAACCCCTCACAGAATACCAGTTTGTTATCAGGAATGGAAAGATTGAATGGCACCAGCTTAGTGTTTTGCTCAACTGAGCTTGAAGGTGGATCTGAAAACACACTACCAGCATCAAATCCATTTAACCCAAGACTCATTCAACTTGAAATAAGTCAAGGCGCTGTACAGAGTCTAGTTCCAAAAAGATTTTAAAAAATAATCAAGCCTTTAAGAGTTTTTCATGTTAGCAGTGAGTGGCAATGTGTGTGTTAGCAGGCTTTTGGAAGTGTTTCTTGGAGATAAAATTTAAATAATCTATGTGGTTTAATTTAAATAATTTATGCATGAAGCACTGCAGAGTTATAATTGTAATTATAGTGTTCAACTCCGTAGCAACGAGGTACATTTGAAGTTGGATTCTGATTGTACTGTATATCTTATGCTCCAAATTTCATTTTGTTTTGAACAAATCCTTTGGAGCACAAGAAGATGGCTCAGAGCTTCACAAAAGTTCCTGAGTGAAGTTTTAGACAGTTTCTTTGCTACACATTTTTTATTATTATTTAAAGTCTGAAATCCTATCTTGCATGCCTCTGTGTCATGGTGATAAAGTAAAGGTGGCTGAAAAGTGCCCCTGGTCAGAGAGGAAGGACTTTTCTACTTTTCTCATGAAGGAGCAGCTGTTCCTACCAATAATTTCCTGAAGCAATAGGCCTGGAGAGTAAACAATATTTTATATGGATGGCAGCAGAACAGATTACATTATTTCTGAAATTTTTGCACTTCACCGTGGAGAACGGATTAACCCTGTGTGACATAAATTCAAATCTTAGTTCCTTGAAATGAATGAAAGGGTTAAAGTATTGTAAAGAGAAAAAAAATTCTACAGAATAGTGTAGTCAGAAGAGTGTCATCTTAGTAACTTAATTCAGAGAAAGGGAACACTGTGGCATTAGGACTATTTCAGAAATTGCATATTGAAGCCTGAACAGACAAATGTTTGTTCCCATCACTCATATTAATACTGTTTTTTTTCTGAACTTGTAACACATGCCCAGAGACAGATAAGAAGAAAATCCTGAATACAGCCATTTGGGGTGCTGGACAAATATGAGGGGAATGAACAACTGATACCTGTGTGCTTTTCCTAATTAAAGATATACTGCCAGCGTTGGAGATTGAAGGATCATTGTTACAATCTAGTAGAACATACCTAGTGTTGTTTGCAGTAAACTAGATGGGTAAGTAATGCTCAATTTCAAACACTAACAATGAACTCAAAGGTCCTCAGATTTCAAATCCCTGGAGCAGTACTCCCAGAGGACAAGCAGCAGGCAAGAGAGCACACCTGTGGATTCCACTGCTCTGAGCAATCTTGCAAGAAAAACACATCTTCAGTGAGGCTCCAGGCAGAAACAGTGGGCTCCAAAGGTTGAGTAAACAACAGTCAGATTTTCATGGGTGATTGCTGAATAGGCCACTCAATGTCAGGAACAGATAAAAGTTTATACCTTTATTTTTTTTTTTTCCACAGAGAATATGCTAGTCCATACCAACCTGTTGCTAGAAAAGCAGGTCTGGGAGGTAATGACATGATCTCTGCTTAACCTCTTTGCCAGTTCTATATTTAGCTCTTTCTACTTTGCCCAGAATTAGCTGTTGATGATGGATGGTCACACTCATGCCTTACCCACCCAGACCTGTAAGTGCAACATCACTATCCCTTTCCAAAATATGGATTAATGAGTAGTCTCTAGGATCTCGTATTTTCAGAACATTCCATGTGAAGAAGCTTATGAAAAAAGAAGCAGCTACATTTATTTCAGCAGCCTCCCTACAAGCTTATTTGAAAGTGCTAGAACTAGTTAAACCAGGGAACTGCAGAAGCTTAATATTTTGTTAGAGGTTCACAGATCTTTCAAGACAGAAAAACAAGGTAGAATGCAAGTTCCATCTACAGTGCCACCATAACATGCTTCCAGCATTATTCCAGCCAATCCCTAAGTTTCTAACCAGAATATAAAAACCCCCTTGATTTTATCTTTTCTTCAACACCTACACATCACTGTAATTTTGTTTTACAGCTGGAAGACAACCTATTCTCTTCTGCATTAAATCAGTTCTTGCAACATTAAGTCTGAATCTGAGCTGGTAGCATGTTGCAGCAGCCCCATTGTTAGAGGGTAGAACTGAGCCAAGACACAGACTTCTTGTTTATTCCTCTTTACAGCTCAGCCACCCTGACTCCAACCATTCACTGCCCCTGGCTGCAGCAGCTCCTACTGGAGGCTTCCCTTGCAGCCCCTGCCTGCTGGTATTTCCTGCTGAACTCTGGC
>WAAE01000717.1:0-11152 GCA_013400495.1 Nicator chloris
CCCTGCCCTGCCCTGCCCGGCGGGGCGGCCCCGGCCCGGCGCGGGGGGCGCCCGCCCACCTGGGCGTTGCTGCCCGGGCTGCCGGCTCCGCCTCTTCCCGCTCTCCGTTCCCTTCCACTCCGGGACTGCGGGGAGCCTGGGGAAGGCGGTGCGGACACCATGGCTCGTGTGCTGAGCCGGGACCCGGTGGACATTGAGGTACCCACTCGCCCTGCCGGGACGTGCGGCTGTCGCTAGCGGGGAGGGGGCTGTGCCCGGCGGCGCCGGCGCCCGGTAAAGTTTGGCGGTGTTGGGAAGTGCCTCGCCGCTGCCCGCCGGCGGTGCCCGGAGCCTCGTCCCGCCGCCCCGTGCCGTGCCGACCGGCCGCGGGCAGCCCCGGCACCGGCCCCTGGGGCTGTTCTGCTGCCCTGGCAGCCGGGGCAGCGCCGGACGCACCGCTCCAGCCGCGCCCCTGCTCCCGTACTCGCCACGGTGAGCGCGGCCGGCGCCCGGCCGAGGGGCGTGAGGGGGTGGCGCCCGGCGCCTCCCCTCTCCTCGCCGCCTCCTGTCACTCCCCGGCGAACTCGAGGGCAGGGTGTGACCGAGACCCGTCTCCCCGGTGAGGTCGGGCTCCCGAATCTGGCAGGGTTCCTGAGGCGCAGGGCTAGCTCGGGGGCCGTGAGCCGATTAGCCCTGGACGGTCTCAAGGTGCGCGGCCGATGGCCTCGGGCTCAGCGTCCCGTAGCTGCCTATGGGCCGGCCGAGCCGTGCGGGACCCGGCTCGTCGCTGTCCCGCCGTGGGTCAGGCTGCGCTCACGCACTGCACCCAGTCTCCTCGGACCAAAACAATTGCACGGAAGGCTGAGCAAGAGGGCAGGAGTAGTACCCTTGCTGCAAGTGGCTTTCTCACCTGTGGCACTTAAGGTTTTTGCATGACATTCCTTGCTGCAGGTCGTACTGGGTGCTTGAAGTAGGGTCCGGACCTGGCCTTGGGAAGGCGGAGCTGAGGTGGATTTTGACCAAGGCTGGTGCAGTGGCACACGTAGTGAGCTCCTGCTGGTGTTAGCCAGGTTGCAAGGTTGAACTTCAAGGTGGCATTTCCCCACCTTTCACAGGACCTCACGTTTGCCTGTAAATTTCAGCTCTTTATAAAGAGTCTAGTAAAACAAAAGCAATGATAAATGAACTTGTGTTTGATAGTCTTGTTCTAGTCCGACACAACTTTTTGTCGTGGTATACCTTGAAGTGTAAAATACTAAGTTTAGGTTGGTCTATTGCAACTCATTGAGGCCCAGACATAATACACAAATACGAGCAGCAAAAACTTGAACACATCTCTAAGTCAGTTGTGACTGAATTTTATCGTTAGTTCTCGTATTGAGTTTTTATATCTAGTCTATTTCCTAGTTGAGCTGCTGTTCAAACCATGACTAATGTCCAGAAATGGTCTTACAGGTACTCTAATAAAACTGAAGCATGGAATGGACAGGAAGAATGAACTATCACAGAAGTCTTCCTGGCAATTAGGGAGGCACTGTGGTATGAAATCAGCACTGTCAGTCTTTTACCAGCTCAGTGTTTTCAGAGCAGCCAATCTTGGATTATTCTTCAAGTGTTGAAGTTCATTTTTCTGTGACAAAGTTTTGATTTAGTTGCTTAGATTTTTGAGTACTTTCCTTAAATTTTTAATGCAAAATATTTCTTGTATAGCATTGTTTTGCATTTCTAGATACTTATGACCCAGACTCAAAGAACAATGTTTTGGTAGGATCCTGTGTTGGTAATAGTATGCAGTACTACATGGGTTAGGAGATGAGTTGATGGATTTTGAAAAGGCTAGTGTTTGCTTTATTCTGAGGTTTCAGATAGAAACTTTGGTCAGTATCTTCCTGTATTTTTGTTTTCAGCAGTCATTTAAAGTAGCAAGGAAATCAACGCAGTCTCCTTCTAACCAAATGTACTGTCCTTCCCCCATCTGTTCGAATAAATTTAGTCGTGGTAGGGTTTGTCTCCCAGATGAATATATCAATAATTACTGATAATCCAATTGTAGCATTGCAGCCCTGTGTGGTTTTTGTTGGTTGATTGGGTTGTTGGTTGGTTTGATTTTTCTTTTCCCCCTGCATAGGACTTTATTTTTCGGGGGGAAGAAGTACTGCATTTTCAAATAATGTGTTTTATCTTTGTCTTTGAAGTAGGTACAATGCCTGTTAGCTAATCCTGTCATTGTAGATAAATATTCTCAGTAATTTGTTTGTTGGGTGGAGGAGTCTATCAACATGAGCACTGACACCACAACTTGAATGTTTTGGTCACTTTCTTGGCTACAGTATAAGAACTGAACCAATGATTTAATGAAACTTATTGCAATGGTTAATATCTCAAATTCGAGTTCATATAATAAAATATTAAATATGATCTCAAAAGTCCTGGTGCTACTTTACAATGTATTTAAATAGTTAAGGCTGGATAAAAAGACATGTCATTGGTTAAAGAAGAGCCAAGAATCTCTGCTAGAAGTAGCTAAAATCACTGATGGTTCTCCAAGTTATTTTACAAAAGAGAAATTCCAGGAAACTCTCCCTGAGGAATCTTGTCCCCCCTGGCTTGGCTTAGCCAGCAGCTTCAGCCTCTGGACCTAACTAAAGAAGATGAATAATTTACATAAATAGTTGTTTTCCTAAAATCTCCTTTCCAAATTGTGGAAGACTAGGCATGTTGTGATTTAAATATGTGCTTTTGTCAATTTTAGGCTTTTTAACACCACAACAAAAATAACACCCAAAATACCAGAACAACGTCTCTCTCCCCTTAATTACTGGCAACTCCACAAACGACAAACACTGCCTTTTTTTGAACAAAGTCAACTATCAAAGTGTGCTGCTAATATTCCTTGGACACTGATACTATAAGCAAAAGGAAAGAAAACTTTCAGCTAAAAACACACAGCTACATGTGAAAGTACCTGCCTTGGATTTATGGTATAAGGACTTGCCTTGGATTTATGGATTCCTGTCATTGACTATAAACCAGTTTGTTATCTCTAAACCTTTACAAGAATTTTTGAAATCTACACTGTGAGGGCAGCATTCCCTTTCTAACTTGTAATGTGAAACCGATAAATGTACGTTTAAGCTCCAGAGAATGTTTACAGATTTCATGTAAACTTCCCGATGATACTCTAGGAAAGAAAGTCTTCCAGTCTTTTGCCTTCTCTTTTGTTTCACCTGATTCCTGTCATTGACTATAAACCATATATAATTACATCTATTGCAATCTTCAGGATTCTTTGAAGAATTAAAGTTGTCAAATCAAATACTCAGAAATGAATGAATTGCAAAATGGTTAAGTGTCGAATGGAATCTTGAATGACATTGTTTAGCGTTTTTCTCTGGTGCTGTGTTTTCCTGACTGCATTCCCGTGTTGCTCTGCAGTCTGTCGTCTTTTCACTCGGTGATGTTTGGGTAGTGGATACTTTCCAGCTCGTTGCCAGCCAGACTACATCTGGGGAGAAGTGTAGGTCTCCCACCCTTCCGTGGTAAGGGCTTCTTCGCAGCAGAGTGGAGAACGCTTTGCCACATTGTTGTAAACCTGAAACATTCAGAGGCAAAACCAGCCCCCCAACACAACTTAGTATGAAACAGCGTTATGGTTCTTACAATAGGTAGGCAGTACGTTGGCACTTCACAGATCTATCCTCCCTTCTGAATCATGTGTTGCATATGTTTAAAGGGGAGTTGGGTGTTGAGGAGTGAGTAATTCCCTGCTAGACCAGCAGCTGGGTACCTAGAATGCTGGCACAGCTGTTTCCACCCCAGCAGTGATGCTTGATTTGTGAGAATAAAATGAAAGGTGTGCAGGGCTCGAGCCGTGCTCTGAAATTGCGGTCAGGGAATTGTCTGAGAATTATCAGGGTAAATTTGTGTCATTTTCACTTACAATGCAATGAACCCTGTCACTATAACTGTTATGCTTTCTCTTAATTTAGCTTCAGAAAGTATAAATGGCTCTTAAATTAGGTATTTCTATTTCAAAAGTTATATAATTAATCCATGTATTTCTTTGACGTTACTTCAGGGTTCAGAGGGACGTTTCTTAAGGGCCAGACTGTGCCCATTGGGTGCTGACCTTAGTGAGAACACGAGAGGCTCCAGTTCTTCAATGCTCAGCAGGCAGCGTGTTTGTTGTTTCTGAGTTCCTTCAGCAGCAAGTTCTACACTGCAGTCTGAAGGCCTTAATGAATGTGGGATGAGGTTATGGGCTGTTTGAGCAGCTCACTGATGGTACACACAGCACACCTGCACTCAAGGGCTGCAGCTGGTTCCAGAGTCAGCCAGGGGAACAGAGTCCCTTGTGCCATGCTTCCTGCTGCGTGAAAGGATCACTTGGGAAGTGCTCCTAAGCCTTGAGAAAGTATTATTGTACAGCCTGCAAATTCCACAGTGTTTTAAGTAGCAGGTTGGATAGCGGCGGCAGTTCTTCATTTCCTGGGATATACTTAGTACGTGTTACCAAGCATGGGCTAGGACAGCAAAGTAGACAAGTTTCGCTTGTCAGATTTATTTTCTCCCAGTGCAAATGGACAAGAACAGTGGAAAAACTGCAGGTAGAAAGCTATGTCTGAGAGCTAGGCTTGGTGTGCTCACAGTGGGAAGCAGGGCAGGGGTTAAAAAATAAAGATTACTGTCAACAGGAAACCTTCAGCAAGATAGCAGGGAACTACAAATTGGCATGGCTCACAAAGTTGTTAGGCAAAGGTTACGTGAATAAATAACTGAAGCTAGCTTTCTTTGATCTAGGCTAAACTTTTATTTTTAAAAACCTCAGTTATTACAGTGTCTCTCTCTGTAGTACATACCTGTTAGTTTTTTGAAGTTCCATAACGAAGCTTTAATATGTAGAATGTTTTTATGCTACTGCCTTTATAGCTTGTTGTGATGATCAGATGGCTGTTCCAGACTGATGGCTGTGTCTTCCTAGGGTCATTTGACAAGCAGTCAGTGAGAAAACAAAATTTCCTATTTAGCTGTTTTTGCTTAATGAATTTCTCAAGCCTTTTCATTGTTTTAGTGGTTTTATTGTAATAAACTCTTATCTGAGTGGAACAGCAATTATAGCATGATTGCTTAGACCTCGTGGAAGATTATAGACCACAATTATCATGTATGTCTGTCTTGGAGAATTGAACAATGATTTACTCATCAGGTTAAAATTTGATCTGGCAAGTAGGAAGCAAAGTCTTCTGTATGAAACATTTTATCTTTTCACATTTTATATGCAAATCCTGTTGATGCTCAAGGAATTATGTATGGTCTTGCCTCTACTGCCGATAGTCTGCCAGATTGTAGCAGTCAAGCCCTCCAAAATAATTATGTCGTGAAAAAAAATTGACTTGTGCTTTTCATTTTTCTTCAACCTTTGAGTTCTAATGTTACTTATAAGTTAAACTCCCATCCTTTGAATTTTATCCTTCTTGTAGGGTCTTTCACATAAGAACTGCTATTCCAACCCTTCTCGTGGCTGAGACTTATGAGTAGTCTCTGCAGTTAGCAACTCAGAAAACAAGAAGGAACTGAAATTCATTTTCTTCTAGTTACAGAAATGAATTTCATAATGATTTTATGTTGTAGACTGAACTGGAATTTTATTCTTTCCTGTGCTTAGTGTCACATCTTTTAAGAAAGTAAAACTACATGCTGATATAGGAAGCTGCTACCCATGAGGCAGGATTTTGCCGATCAGCTGTGACAAGAGTGAGCGCTGCAGGGCAGGCATTTGAGATGCATTTGAAGGGGTGCAGTTTTAGCAGCAGGGCAGGACTTGCCCAGTTTTCAGTGCAGCCCAGAGGGGTGTGGCTGTGTCTGATGGACTGGGATTTGCTTGTACCCAAGATTGCTTAGTGCTCTCCGTCCTACTGGCCAGTGTACATGTGTCGTGCAGTTTGTGCTACCCAAAGACGCAAGCTGCTGCTTTTCAGATTAACACTTGGAAAAATTTTACTGTCCATCCTGTCCTATACCATTTTGCCAGTGTCAGTAAAAGGACCCAGGAAACACAGAAGCAACTGGCACTGGCTTGGGAACACACTTCTAGTTAAAATATTGAGAAAACCTGAAATTCCTGGTGGCTGCAGACAAGCTGGATTGAATATGTCCTGTTTGTTCTGGCTATGCTAACCCTTTGACAGCACTGAGTTCAAATCAAAACCTGCTTTCTCTCCCTCCCTGGTTGCCTGGCAACCTCCCTCCTCTTATTAGCATATGATTTCTATTCCTTTTTTTATTTCATCAGTACAGTGTTACACACTCTGCTCCCTGCCCTGTGCTGTCGCCTTTGAGAAGGGCAGGATTTGTGCCTTTATATGAGACTTCGGCAAGTATGTGATTTGGCAAAGAAATCAAACATTTGGGATTAGGAACCTTTGGCCATAAATGCCTTATCAGAAGCACAGAGGGTGGTGTTTGTGTGGGCATGTTTTTCAAAGTCTTTTCATTTTAATTTGCTGTCATTTTTATACTAAGGGCAGAATTCTTGCAAATCAGCACAGCATAAATCTCTGGCATCTCTACATGTGCAGAGCATCAGTTTGTGAAATGTGCCAACAGAGATTGGCTACACAGATCTTGGGGGGCATTTTGTCCTCTTGGTCTTTATGCAGTTCCACAATGCAGTATGCAATGCTATAATTCAAAATATAAGTTTTTTAAAAAAGTCATGTATATACAGGTCAAATTGTGATTGAAGAATAAAGCAACTAAAGAAGAGAGAGAATTGAACTAAATTCTCTGGGTTTCTTCTCATAATAATGCTTTTTAGAAATAAGAACATTTTGCCTTTTAGTTGGCCAGGTGTATGCCTTTATGAAATAACAGGTGATCCAGACTGGGTCTATAGTTTAAACTTCAAGTTGCTTTTTTTCTGTTCATAGACTCTTACAAGTATAATAAATCCCCCAATATTTTTTTGCTACTGCATATGGCAAAGAACATAAGATTCAAGTAGGGGTAGAAAAAAACAACAGTAACAACAGAAATTAGAAGACACAGTGAGGAGGAAATGACAAAGCATGTAAGTTTGAGGAGTGTTTTTATTAAGGTTTGTAAAGGAGTTTTTTCTTAATATTATCCAAATCATGAATCACAAATGAAATCTACTTTTTCAGCATCCTTGTTCTCTTATACTGTGGTTTGAATTTGGCAATTTCACTTCTTTCCTCTGTCAAAATACTTAGACCTTCCTGTGAAACATCTGGGTTTTTACCATGGTCATAGATGCCTCCCTAAGCCAATGTGGAATTTTAAGTATTTTTAGGTCTCACAGAGACTTCACCAGTTGAGTTTAAAGTAAGCCCTATAAAAGTATTTTGTTTTTAATAATGCTTCCAGTATTTAAAGATATCGTTTCAGAAAGCATTCTTAGTTTGATAAATATTAATGTGTGTGATGTTGGTATTTAATTTGTAGATTTAAAGTGATAAACACAATGAAGTCCTTGAAATGCCAAACCTTTCATCTCTGCTCAAGCCAAGGTTCAATTTTATTTTCAGTATGACATTTGCTGCCTGAAGTGTTACAAGTGACTTGACCTTAAAATTACGTTTATTTTAGTTCATTGAAATGGTTGGCCTTTCCAGTTCAACTTGACATCAACAGTGCAAATGGAAGAAGGCAGACATGCTTGCCTGTGACTCTATTTGAAAGCAAATTAAAAAGGTATCTAGGTGATGAATCTAAATATTTCCATTTAGATGGGATGCTAGTCATCAGTTAAAGGCAATCGTGGTGTGTTCTGACATTTTAATTTCAGGTTCAAAAACAATTATATATGTAATTAAGGAGCAAAGTGTCCAGGCAGCCAACCTGTCTGATTTACGTGTCTTGCTGCTGTGTGTGTTGTTTTTTTTTTTTATAGAGGTACCTGAGCACACCACTTTGAGACTGTAGAAGGTGGAAAAATTGCAAGTTTGATGTTAGTTAATGTGTTCTTCCTAAGGACACTCTTCTGTCAAATATTAGTCACACACTCAATGTCACTAGGTTTATATTTATCACGGAGATTGGAATCCGTGCCATTTGCAGAGAGGTTGTTGTGGTACCTAGTATATTTATAAATGTATTGCTGCATGTTTGCCGTGGTTTTTGGTGTGATTTTGTGAACTGTGTTCTGACAGGCCTTATTTAAATTGGAACATCTGTTGGAATGAACTGTCCTGGCTGGCTTTTTCTCAGTCAACAAAACATTTGGCCAATGTGGAGAGAATGAAGCAGGCTGCTGTGTAGGAGATGCACGTCTCCTAAGACAGGGATGTTTTGTTGTGCTGTGCACTCTGTGCAGGGCTGTCTGCCCAGCCTTGAGAGAGGTCCTCATGCTGCCCAACTGCGTCTCTGTCAGTTGATTAAGGAACGAGAATATTGTGCTCTGAAGGGAGCCCTTTGCACTCTTGTGATGAAAGGACAGAAGGCAGGATGAGCTTCTGAGAGAGGAAAAAAGTGCTAATAAATATGTGGAGGGATCCGTGGGGAAGGAGAAATAAAATGTGCACTGAAAGCAAGCTATTGCTAAGTTTAATAATCACACAGCATTTTCCTGTCCAGCCGTTGCACCGTGAGCATCTTTACTAGCATCTTGCTCATTATAAAATGCTTGGGTTTTCACTGATTGTGAAGGGCATTCTATAAAACCCAACTCTATTCTGCTCTTAACAATAAGCTGACTACCCTTACATGCAGGCATGTCTAGCATCCATGCAAAATTCCAGAATTCATTTGTGAAGGTAGGTAGAAGTGTTAGAATAAGTTATTAAAAATGTAGACCCATAATGGGAGCAAAGAAGATTGGAAGTATAAAGAGAGGTTTTACACCTGGAAGTTATTATAGTTATTTAGATTGAGCGAGAATAATAACCGATTGTTTTCTAAGATGTATGACACATTTATGAAAAACCTTGAAGGATAAATGGATCTTTTTAGTATGCTACTTCCACAAAGGACTCTATGAATAAAATAATAGTGAGAGAACTCTCAGTGGATGCTGAATACTGCTAATTGATGAAATTATTACTTATTACACTGCAACTGAACTCTGCTTAGAAACACTATTTTCAGTATGATTTTTTGAAAATGACAGCTGAAATGTAAGAGGCTTTGTATTGAAAGTGAATAGTGATAATTTCTTGATAACTTTGAAATGAAGGATATTTCAATGACAGTTAAAACTGAAAAAAGTGTTTTTTCTTAAGTGTACAGATCATGGACTATGACTATGAAAATAAAATGAACTTTTATGAAATCAATAAAGTAGACTTAATATGGATTTATGTGGCATTTTAAAAATAACTTCAGGTATTCTATTTATAATAAGGCAGTCAATTATTTGTGTCAGCAGTTTTCATATTTTGTCACATTTTAAGGTTAAAAATTAGGTTTGTGAGATAGTGTAGCCATCATATTAAAGAAAACTCTTAATTCTAAATTAAATCACTATTGAAGAATGCTGCTGATTTACTGCTCAGGGCAAAAATGAGAATGACTACCAGATTTTCCTTGGTTTTCTATTGATGAAATTAGAGCCTGCTGTCCTTGGTGTGTCTAGTTAGGTCTGTATACTAACTCTCATGGATTGTTATCAGTAATTGGTGTGAGCATCTGTGCTCCAAAAATCACGTGTAGTGTAACATTTTGGAACATAATTACAGGTGAATACGAGATCTAATTTTAGCCTTAACAAATCTGCTCATCAGTGCTAAGATGAACCTCTTTCTTAATTTCAACACACTTAAGAATCAGAGGGACAAAGTAGCCTTGTGCAAATTCGTGCCCACACTTGCACGTGGATGTACGTGTATGCTACAGGAACACAAGATAGGAGATTATAAGTGGTTCCCAGACATACTCTGCTTCCATTTTAAAGTTGTGTTTGTTATTGCCCTTTTTTCACTTCCAACTGAAAATGCAAAATTTGAAAGACTTTAGTAAGCACGAACATAGCTTTTCAAAACAGATGGAAGTGAGAAAGTGACAAAAGAGTTGGGAGGAAAAAAAAGCAAAGAAGATAACCACAACAGAAGCTGTTCTAGAATGTTGGTGATGAAATGCAGAAATAAAATGAATGCAGAACAGAAAAAATGAAAATATTATCTCTTCTCAAAGTATCTGCAGTCTGAGGAAAGTGTCAGTAGTCAGCAGCAGCCAATACTATGCTGAAGGGCCAGTACTCTTTTGCTGGGATAGGGTATGCTAAGAAAGATTTCCTGGAAGACTGTAGAATAAGAACCGCTTCTTAAGTAAAGCAGAATAGCTTGTATGCTGCTAAATCATGGCACTAGGTGAGGAGATAAGATGGATTGATTTAGGAACCCCAAGAAGTATTTAGCACAAAAGCAAAGATAGATCATTTTTGACTTCCAGTATAATGTTCTTTATGCACTTGATCAATGAGTCCTTAGTGAAAAATGCATAAGAAGTCTTGAGAGTTGGGCTAAAACTCTTTTAATGCTGGAGCAGCATTCTTGTCATGTTTGTTCTCTGATTTGCTTTTATAATCTTAGCTGAACGGCGAATCAGTTCAACTTCTCATCCAGGTTTGCCTTCCATCCTGTGCAGGGCAAGGCAGGAACATGAGGATGGAGGTTTTCTTGTTCCAGAGGTGATTCCAGTAATGATTAGACTATTTTCCAAAAGTGTCGGTTCTTTAATTATTTGTGACTCTTCCCTAATTTTTCCCTTTTTCAAATAGAAGCAGGGAACTCATATATTTGAGTAGAGGTAAGTGTTTAAACTTAGGTAGAGTTTCAGGGTGAGAACCATCATTGTAGAGGCTGCCGGTTGGTGTGTGAGTCCAGGAGGGTGAGAGAGAACAACTGTTGTGGTTGTGTACCTCCTGTCTCATTGTGTTTTGTCACACTCAGCTAAGGTGTCCTGCTTGGTGTACTGGCAGCTGTGAATCACCTCTTCAGGTGCTGTAAGAAGCAGCTTAATTGGGTGTGCAACTTTGACTCCTGGAGTTAGTTACCTGCCCTAGTTACAAAGCTTCCCTGTCTGAATGTAGGCCCTGACTCAGGAAAAGGGAGCAAACAACAGCTAAAAGAAGAGCTGACCTGAAGTCGAGTGGAAAGAGCTCAACATGACTTGGCAACTCAACCCTATCCTGTGCTGCATCAAAAGATGTGTGGCC
>WAAE01000723.1:0-19036 GCA_013400495.1 Nicator chloris
GGACTATTTGAAAGATAAATGACATCTTTTATTCCACCTCATTCAGGGACTAGTATTTTTTCCTACAATGTTTTTAAAGGAAAAATTATTTTTTTACCATTAAACTGCTTCTACCAAGCTATAGTCTGAAAGACATATTGAAAATTAAATTTTGCTTTTCACAAGTATACTTCTAAAAAGTATAGGATTTACAGAGTATATGATAGGCAGGAGGTTTCTGACAACTCTAACCTGTTTTATTATTACTGAAAAACTGCAGGACTTGAATAGCAGAATACAAAAGAAAAGTATTGAATGTGATTTAAAGGATCAGCTGAACAAATCACACACTTTGGAAGAACGTTCTTTAACTGGCAGTGAATCAGCTTACAGATGATGCCTGCTCAAGTCACAATGAAAAAAGTATTATCTTAAATTGAAGGTGTGTGTCTAGTGGATACGGAAACGGAATTTATGACTTAGTTTCACTTGGTCTGTCTCTCCAGGAAGGGACATTGTGTTGCCCAATATCAGCTCCTCCCTCTGCAAGATTTCAAATAAAAGGAGAGAGAAGGAAGTGAAATACTGTGGTTCATTTGAAAAGATGGTATTAAAGAAAAAACAATAGAAAGTTCTACTAGAAATAGGACCCTTGTACTAGGGTTAATACACATTTGGAGATTAATACAGTCTTTTAAATATTTTATAAGGGATTTTTAATTTTGAAACCTAGATTCTAAAGAAACTAAATAAATGAGCAAATAAAATATACTGTTATGATAGTTTCTCCATCGATTTTCCATCAATATGTCCACAAATTGTACAAATATTTGATTCATTTTTCCAGTACTAAATAGTGTAATGAACTAGTCTTTTCAGAATAAATAATCACAGACCGTTGCCATGAAAACCTCCTTTAGCTATAATGATCTTATTTAAACAGAAATTAAATAGCCTTAGTACTAGGACTTAGATTTAAATTATTTCTACTCTTGCCTACCAGTTGTCTTTCAAAATACCATTGTATATTAATTCCACAACATTTTAATATCACCCTACATTCTGATAAAACAATACTTCATGCTTTCTACCTCCATCTTAATTACATGAATGTGGAAAGTCTTCAAAGTAACTGGTATTTCCAGTGACAATGTGGTTGTTACCACGGAGATGAACTCAAGTTTTCCAGCTGCTATGCATCTAAAAGTAACAAATCACACAAACAACCCACATGGAAGAGCAAGAAAACCCCAAAGAGTGTAACTGACCTAACAGTGTAGGTGAAGTCGTCTTTAACGTTCAATAGGCTGGAGGGAGGGCAAAACCATACAATTACATTTTCCAGCTTTTGCCATATATTGTGTTTACCAAATTGTGAATAAGGAAATGTTTGCGTAGTTTGAAACTGCATATTGTTTCCTTGGGTTCTACCAGATGTGATGAACTTCTCTGTGAAACAGATATACAAATATAAGATTAAAAAATAGTAAGAAGTGTTATGGTATTATGAAAAAGAATAATTGTTATCTTGTGAGATGCCACTGATTTTATGCTGAAAATTATTGTATCTTTGAAGTCTATTTTGACAGGGAAAAGCATGCAGCGTGGATTTTAGTAATGTTGTGTAATGTAACCTCAGTATCTTTTCAATAATGTGCATATTTTGTATGGACATTATTGACTTCAGATTGAGTTACAAATTTGAAACGTCTAAATCTGTTTTGGACTCTGACTGTGGGATAAGTTTACGTTGTTAATAGAGATGTCATAATAAGCTTTGAAACATGAAATAATGACACTGAAGGAGGAAATCTGACTGAATTAGGAAACAGAACTGGTTAACCATGTTTGTTAGGTTTAAGCCATTTCCAAATGGTGTAAGGAAAAAATGAAGATTGTCATTAAATTTAATTAACAGTCATTGTAGGGTGTAATGCTGTTTAATTCTCTTACCAGCTGCGAGTTAATTTTTCCAGTTACAGTAACTAAAAACATCAAATGTCTTATTTCTGCTGACAGCTTTCAGACTTCCCCCCTTCCATCTCTGTCACACAGTCTCTTAAGAAGACTTGCAAAGTCCTTGCCTTAGAGGTGACTTTGTTGTCTTAAACAATGATATGCATGAGGCTATCTATGAGAGACCACTCCTCTTTAATTGGATGGTGGAATTAGATTTCATCTTAAAATGAGAGTTTTTCAGAGGAAAGAAAGAGTAATCAAACCAATGTGAAGAAGATATAGAGAGAATGACAGATGAAATTATGAGTAATCCTTAAAAATGAAACAGTGTAACTTCTTCTAAGATTGCACAGTATCTTTTTTCCCTTTTTTACGATCTTGATATGGTACACCATAGTTGACAGGAGCAAGAAACTCCTGGAGGCCAAGTATTAGGGTGCTGAAAATGACCTTACTGAGGGGCTAATGGAAAGAAAGCTAAAAAATCCTGTGGTGGATGAGTATTTTTGGAGAGGTACTATAGGTCAAATTTGGAACTGTCAGTTAAACCACAGGTCTTGATTAACAGAAAGTTTTGATGGTCTTGTACTTTGGCACAAACATGGTTTAATATTTCTTCAAAAGTCCTTAATTCACCTACTTTACTTCAAGAAAACTGTCTGAGAGAAGGTCTTACTGTTCACAAATGATAATGCCCTTCAGAGTTTTGTTATTGTTCGTTTGCAAGGAGTGTTAGTAAAGCTCAATCAATGAAGACTGCATTAGATGAGACACTGAAGGGATTAGGGAAACAGAGAGAGGTATGTATAGCACAGCTTATCTGAGAGGCAAAAAGAAGCTTAGTATTGCTGATGTACTTTTTCCACTCTCCAGAAGTTGAGACCAAGAGCTGTAGACAGATGTTCAAAAAGAGGCCAACGTTTTGCTCTGCCTCAGTGGAAAAGCCCAGGTCCATTCAACCTGATCGCATTACAAGTGGCTTTCTGCAAGGTAAGCTGAGTCTGCTATGCATGTTTCCTGTATTGTGTTCTGGGAGGATGGAGCTTGTTATTTAAGTGCTTAATACTGCATCCAGAACATGCAGAAGCTAAATTTAGCAATGCCAATTTGAACTCTTGAGTTTGGCTTGTTTGGGTTTTTTTACTGGCAAGAAAGAAAAACATACAGGGGTAAAAATGGGTATCTTAAAAATAGTATTGCATTTGTAGAATCAGAGTCTATTTTATGAAAAATTTAATGGAATTTCTGAAAATGTTATATTCATCTCCAAAGACAAAATTTAGAATATTTTATGCAGCAAAAATAAATTGCACACTTGTAGTATGTTTTGCATTTTGTGACTGCTTTGAAGGAACATCTGTTCTGTGAGGACTATTCAAACATTTTAGATGTTCTATTAAAATCTTAGAGACTCTGAAGCATGCTATTCTTGAGCCAAAGAATGGGGTGAGGGAGGGAGAACACGTTGCCTCTTTTAGCACCATGTTAGTGTCCAGTGGCACTTGGGAAAAGCGTGTCCTGATAATAAAGTCACTGAATAGTTGGAAGAGGTGTTCCTTTAATGTAAGGAAACTGATGGACAGGTAGATCTTTTCTGCCATTAACATATACCTCCAAAAGTTGCATACTCTTCTGGCAGCCTGGAGGACAAAGTAAAGTGCTAATACAAGGAGAAAGGAAAGTGCTTTAGACTGCCATTTGACATTTAAGCAAAATTTGTTCTACAAACTGCTTTTGTGATAAAAGTCCATAGTTAAAAACAAACAAACAAACCAACAAAAAAGAGCTTGCACAGTAAAACAGAACATAATAGTTATAAACTTGCTATTACTTCTGTCAAAACCAATGCTTTTCAGCCATGGAAAGACAAACAGGAATCCAGAAAGATCTCCAAGGTTCTAAAAAGTCTCCTCCAGTTACAATCACATCTGTACTGAGAAATTCTGCCAGTAAAAAGGTAACAACAGCAGGTGCTGCTCTAGATGTTATATTTGATTTATCTCCTTGTTAAAAATGTCCTCCTCAAGAAAAATTCTGTGAGGAGATTTCTGTTCCTCCCATACCTTCACCTAGTTCACTGTTGGGTAGAAACACTTTACCTGAAGAATTCAGGGTGTTCTAATCCAAGAAGTCATAGTTCCTTTTCCTGTTACAATCTTATCCCGTGTCATCTAGGCCTTTCCTCCCATGGTCGCCTATGACTGCCCTTTGCCCTCACTGTTCTCTCAAAGGTAGATCCTGTGCAGCTCAAAGTGTTCCCTTCTCCATTTTAGAAAAAAGATGTGTGGTTTCTACAGCACTTCTGTTACTGAACCACTATGTATTAGCTTGGGAATGAGAAACTTGAAAGTGATGAAAACAGGCAACTGTTTCAGGTCCTATCAGACACTTGGCAACCAGTTCTGCACCCTGTGAACTGCTGCTTCTCCATTTTTGAAAAACAGCTTGGCAGTATTAGGAAATATTAACAATATAATTAACTGTGTATATGCAAATCTTTTGAGTATGGTGCTTGCCTCACCTGAGACTCTTAAGGATGGAAACACTAAAAGGTATAAGGGAAACAGGCAACCCTGTGCTGGTATGTGTCAGTGCCCAAGTGGTTTCAGTGGGGATGATAGTTGTGCAGATGGAGATACTCAGTGCTGTATAAAGGTGTTTCTAAACAATGCAGAAAACAAGAGCTACCACATCCCAAGATACCACAACTGTGTTTATGAATACATTTGACTAGTCGATCCCTAATGCTGTTTGTGTGTACAAGGTATTTTTGAGAGCACAAATGAAGCACTGGGAGATCTGGCTGATAGTAATACTGTCTTTATGGACCTTGTGTGCTGTTCCACAAATAGGGAATATGACATTGTTATAAAGAAAAAAAAAAAGATTAAAATGTTAAGTGGAAAGAATAAATATAAAGCTGACAGAAAACTGCTCCTTCAACAGCTAGACAGAAGTTCTGGTCTCTGCAAGCAAGGCTTCCAAGATAAAGAATTTTTATAGGTATAACTAGTTATGGTGTAAGGAACAAACAGAAACACACCCAGAAACACCAATAATATCCAGTTTCTTTAAATAAATAATTAGGAAGGAAATGAAGTATTATATTTTTTAAACGAACAGTGGAAAGAATAATTGCTAGGACGGCGAGCAAGTAGCAGAGTAATAATTACTCGGCCTCCATCCCCATCTCGGCTGAGATCCAGCAGAACAAATGTGATTCCTGGCCGCCACCGGGGGGCGATCCTCTCCCAAGTACTTCGGGCAAGGGGCGCAAATTTCACATTCCGGGCTATCCCGGTGAGATGGTAGCATGAGCATGGGTCTACTTAAAGAGGTTTCTAGAAGTCAATTTTAAAAGGTAAGAATATTTTGGCAGCTTTTAGTCACGTTCCTAGAATTCTTGAATCTTTGACTAAATTCAATTTAAAAATTAATTTAGAAATGACTGTGTCTTAAGGAACTGGAATGTTTAATGTATTCTCCTTGATTTCAGTTAATGAAGATTATTATTAAATATCTTATTCCTGCTTAGAGCTCAAGGATACTCTCAAAAGTCTGTCGTTCTTAATCTTCATTGTCAGTTTGTAACCATTAACCTCACATTAGTTAATACTTCCCTATTTATTATCCGTATACTTTTGAAGAAATTTATAAATTACTACTCTTTGACTTAAAGGAACAAAAGATAAAAGCTTTCCAAATGTTCAGAGTGTATGTGTATATATAAATATATATATATACAGTTAACCATTACTATTCTTCAGATCTTTAACCCAAACATGTATTTCATTCCCTGCAAATGCATTGGCATTGTATATAGGACAAAATTACTTCATTTCCAGCTGCCTAAAGCAGTTAGCTAGTGAGTATATCTGAACAGGATCAGAGAAATTGAGAAATTAAAAGAAATGGGAGATACCTGCCATTCAAAAAGTAAAAAAAAAAACAAACAAAACCCCCCAACAAATTAAAAGGGATTAGTGGCACTATAAAACATAAATTCGTTATAAATCAAAAGCCCAAAGATTTCATCATTTACCTTTCAGTTTCATTTACTGTAACCTCTTAAAAACCTTACTCCAAAAATCTAATAAGGAATTAGAACAACGGGCATTTTAATCAAATGTATGCACACTTTTTCAGATTGGTAAAAACACTTTGAACAAGTTATGGAAAGGACAATTATATTTTAAACACCCAGTTTATTATTAAGAGAAAAGCATTCATTGCATGCTTTATAACTCTGTCTTTTTATATTATCTATGTACATGGCCTAGGATCAGGAATAATCAGGTTCAAACACAATTTCAAGTCTTTAGTGATTAGTACAGACTTCTGGCATTCATAATGCAACTTGGTGTGTATTGATCAATGCAGCCAATGTAATTTGCTTTTGTTGTTCTAATTCTATGCACCATTTTCAGAACAATCTTTGAGAGGAGGTATCAAGATGATTTCCTAGGCACAAGTTTTATGACATTGTCTAAAAATGTCTGTGCCATGTCTCAAAATATTATCTATCTCCATACCTTCTGTTTTGGTCTGAGAACTATGGTCTATCTAGGAGCTAATATACTACCGAGGTAGTTACAAGCTGATGTGAAAAATCAGAAAGCTCTATGTCGTTCACTCATTGCTGGTTTTTAAACTTCTCTTGGTGCATGATTTTCTCCCTCTTCCAGGGGTAATTTAGGTGAAAATCTAATTGTTTATTGTGAGTCTCTCTCAAAAAGGAAGGATTGAGTAACCCCTGTGTTATGACTCTAATATGTGGTCACCAACACAAAAAGTTATAAAGGGATAAAGAATGGGGACATTCTTCCACCTTGATAAAAAGGAAGTCTTCTGTCACGTGGCTAAAACTGTTCTGTTCTGTAACTCTGAATCTGAGAGACACCCTGTTATTAGAATTAGGTGATTCTTCAGTATTGTTCTGATAAACATGAGGCTGGATACTGCAGGATTTTGGAAAAACTCGGACATTGATTTCCTACAATTAGTCTGGATTTAATCAATGCAGTGCAATGCAACTCCTCCTTCAAAGGTGTTAAGTTTGGGGGTTGGATTGTCAAAGATGCTGGCAAATTTCAGCTCCTCTGTTCTTGACTCTCCCTTTTGCTATTGAGTGTATCATTCAGAGTGATACATGAAAATTAAATTTCTGTATAGAATCCAGCACTGCACTTGCACAACAGAGTAAAAAACTCTTGAAAGGACCAGCCTTTCTCTCTCACAATTTGAGTGATGACTTGTATTTGCAGAGACTATGCTGGGTATTAGGGGTTTCTCTGAAACAGAAGCAGCCTCCTTCAAATGAATCCTGGAGCAAGAAAGGAGCACTCCATGTTATTATCTGTAATACAGGGAAATTACATCACTTGTACAATGTTTGAAGGTAAAAGGACATTTGAAATCTGAGGAGAACTATTAAAAAAAGCAAAGCACACAAAAAAACCCCAAAACAATAGCAGTGAGAGATCAGAATTACTTGCTGTTGTACTCTCCTGGGTTGGTATAGTTAAGATGGGTGTGAAATATGTTAATATAATAAAAGTATAAATCACAATAATTTATTATTGCGACATAGAAAAAAAAAAACATGCAAAGTACTAAGTTGTGTATTAACATACCATTATTTTACGCTAATAAACTGGGAAACCATTAGACACAATGTTTTAAACTAACAAAATATCACAGAAAGTATACTTTGAAGAGCTATTAATTGAAGGTCAACTTATGGTCTAGTATGCAGCCTAGCCACATGCAAAGTGAGAGAAAGGGAAGAAGGAAGTTTCATCAGCTGTGTCAATACATTTCTGCATTTCTGTTGAGCTTTGCAGGAGTCTCTGGAGGAACTGAGGTGTACTGGTGGGGTACTGCTGAATCTAGGGATTAGCTCAGTGGGCTACTGTCAGACTGACAGTAGCATCTTCACTGCTGTCCGGAAAGGCACCGTAGGATAACAAAATACACCATAGAGATGTTAAACCTGTGACCTAACACATCTATTTAAACCTAGCTGGATTAAATTCTGGGTAAATTACAGATGTTTAAAGCCCTATACTCGTCAAGGTAACTGGAAGAGGTTGAGCAATGTGTTCTCCCCACTTTCCTCTATGTGCACAGCCATTTGGCATACTGTGTGTCTATGCTAGGGAGAAAATGTTTGCTATGGATGCAGAAAAACCACCATCTTAGAGGGATTTAGTTTGGAATTGTGGTAATTCTCCCCATGGTATCTTGTGCCCTTTGAGACAGATCATTCTAATGGAAAATCATCTTTAAGTAAGGGGCACGCAAATTTCCGACAGATTTATAAATTGCTTTCCGGACTCCTCACAATGTGTACAATATTTAATTCCTTTCACATTTTCTTCCATGTCAAATTGAGATGAAACGTCAATGTCCTTAAACTATTTGTAGAATCCTAACTTTAAAAAGGATTTTTTCTTTAATTTCACTGTTTTAATTTCCCTGAATTGAAAAATTGATTTTAATTGAATGTCACATTGCAGCTACTGGTATCTCTACATTACTTCTTTATTGTCTAAACACTATGTTCCTATTTTCTCCAATGGTCTACCTAAGAAGCCAGATGGTTAGAAATTTACAGATCTTTGACTGGGCTCTGTGACAAAACCACATCGTCTACAACTCATTACGGTCTCCTTTGAGGTTTAGACATATCTGGCCCACAGAGTCTAGGACTCTGAAACTTAGTCTTTGAAATACAGAAACTACAAATTGCAGCCAATTAATTATGATGAAAACTACTTTTTAGTAGGTCACCTAAATTTTGACAAAATTAAATCTTTCAATTTGGTTGGATAAAGTGTTAAATTTTGCTGTATGAAAATGCCCACAAAATAAGCAGAATTAGCTTCCTACAAGAAGAAATTATTTCCACTTACACATTTTAATGGTTTACCTGGATTATTTGTTAATTGGAGTGCCATGGAACTGAAGTTCCTTTCCTGTGTTCCTTGGGTTATTTTCTGGTGGTTTGTGTTTATTTTGTTTGGTTGTGGGGTTTATTTGTTTGTTTGTTTTTGAAAATTTTCCCATGATTTTTATTGTATTAAAGGTGACGAAAAAATCAAAATAGTTACAAGAATGATCATATGGAAAAATATTTAGGTCCTAGATGTCCTGATTAACACAAGCTGCTGATTGTGAAACACGGCTGCCAATTCAAAATGTCCAGCTCAATACAGAGAGATTAGGCTGGAAACTGCAATAATCTGTAAATTAGTACCAATCTACTCCTAATAGCTTCATCAGTCCTGGTAATCTGGAAGGCCAACTCTACTCTAGAGCAGTAGTGTTTGTTGTTGTGGTCTTCTTGTTCCATATCAATTTTCCACTTTTAAAATAGATCATATACATGATTAATAAGATAAAATACAGTCAAAGCAGTTAACTGAAGAAAGTGAGAGAGCAAGGGAGAGACAAAAAAAGATGAAAAGGAATAAGCAAAAGAGGAACTACGTATCTGTATTCTTTTCTATACAGAAAAGGAATGGAATTGGAAAGAAATTATTTTAAAAGACAGGAAGTGACAGAAAGATGAGAAAGGTATTGGTGGTTTTAATAAATGAAATTTCTGTGAAGAATTGTGTCATTGTGAGGAAAGGATATTTTCATATTTAAAAGTTGTGTAGAAATGTGCAGAGGCTCTTCTGACTTATATCCTAAAAATGTTATATTTTTTTGCAAGATTTATGATCAATTTCACTTACTTTTAAATTATATAGAAGGTTTAATGATTAGAGCACATTTATGAGAAAAGAAATGTCATTTCAGAGACCTAGACTTTTTATGGAGGTTATTTGTAAAGAAATTGTACTTAATGGTGTAGCCTCCTCTCACTTCTGACTGAATTGGTAACAAGGTGAGACATACAGCATGTGCAATTGTGCCTACAGGCCCAAAACAAATTAATGTAATGGGCACAAATGTGTACTCTTGTCAAATTATATATTTGATTAGGAATGGACTTGGCTTCAACTGTACATGTGGTTATGCAGAAGAAAAATAAGCCAGTTAACCCATGTAATTCTGAAATGTCTTACACAGGTGTAGAAACAGAGCCAAAGAATAGATATAGTTTGTGATTGAACTGTAAAACAGAGATTCCTCTTCTGTTGTAATGCAGCTTCCTTTAATGCTTACACTGCTAAAATCTATCATGTTAACTAAGCAAATCTGGACTTTCATAGCAAGATTCTTTTGAATATGTGCAGTCCTTCAGATTAACATGAAGTTGGGTGGGAGTGTTAATCTGCTGGAGGGTTGCAAGCTCTGCAGAGGGATCTGGACTGGCTGAATCAATGAGCTGAGACCAATTGTCTGAGGCTCAACAAGGCCAAGTACTGGGTCCTGCATGTCAGCCACAACCCCATGCAGCACTGCAGGCTTGGGGAAGAGCAGCTGGAAAGCTGCCTGTTGGAAAAGGACCTGAGGTGCTGGTCGACCAGCAGGGTGCCCAGGTGGCCAAGAAGGCCAGTGATATCCTGGCTTGTTTCAGAAATAATGGCATCAGATTTTATCAGCAGGACCAGGGCAGTGATTGTCCCCCTGTACACGGCACTGGTGATGCCACACCTCAGATCCTGTGTTCAGTTCTGGGCCACTTACCCAGAAAGGACATTGGGATGCTGGAGTGTGTCCAGAGAAGGGCAGCAGAAGGGTCTTGAGCACAGATCTTTATGAGGAGCAGCTGGGGTTGTTGAGCATGGAGAGGAGGAGGCTCAGGGAGAGCCTACTCAGGAGGCTCAGGAGCTTACTGCTCTCTACAGCTGCCTGAAAGGTGGGTGTAGCCAGGTGTGGGTTGCTCACTTCTCCCAAGTGACAAGAAGAAACAGCTTCAAGATGTACCAGGGGAGGTTTAGACTGGATATTAGGAAAAGTTTCTTCATGGAAAGAATTGTCAAGCACTAGAACAGACTGCTCAGGGATGTGGTTGAGTCACCATCCCTGGGGGTATTTAAGACATGTAGATGTGGCACTTACAGCCATGGTTTGGGATGGGCTTCCCAGTGCTGCTTAATGGTTGGACTTGATAATCTTAAATGTCTTTTCTATCCTAAATGATTCTATGATTCTTCAGATGTTTTAGGTGGAGGTGGCATGGTGAGTTCATCCAAACTCTAAGTAATATGACTGTCTCTAGCTAGTTCCATAGGTTAATTCATCAGCCTACAGTTAGTCAGTAAAGTATTGCATGTAAACCTGTCAGCACTATAAAATACAGCATACTTGTGGGGAAAGGCCTTTGCTCAGTTACTGGCAGAAAAAAGGGGAAAGATGGTTCCATTTTGATCAGCTTAGCTTTTGCTTTTGTGAAGACTTTTTAAGTTTTAAAGATATCTTTCAGAGACATGACATTAGGCTGAATTTTTAGCTACCCATCTTTGATTTCTAAAACCATGAGCCTTGTTTCTTTTATTTGTCACATAAAACATTTTGATAAAGGATAGCTTTCTTCATAAATGACACCTTATTGTGAACATTTTTAGATATTATTAGAATTATTTAGATTTTATTAAATCCTCTGCAACAGTCTCAATGGCAATGAATACATTAGAAGTGTCTCATATCTTGTGCTCTATTAAGAAGACAAAGCTTGATAGGATATTCTATATGTAATAGCCAATATATATATCCCATATGTCCAGTATATGTCCAGTATATAATAACAAGATATCCAATTGCTTTGAATGTCATGCATAAAACATTTTACAGGAAAACATTAGTTTCTTAACAAATGAGATTCAAAAAAGTTTGAAATAAGAACTAATATAAAGCAGAATGTTTGTGTATTGGATAAATTGGATTAAATTGGTTTAAGTATTTGAGTAAACCTTGACATTTTGATTAGCGGTCTGGCAAAACAGAAAAAAACTAACCTTGGTTTCACACAAAAAAAAACAAAGAAAAGCAAAGTCTTGTAATGTGTTAAAAAAAAAAACAAACATGAAAACAGTCTCAAGGTTAGAAATTTATCATTAAATAATTTTCTTGCTTGCTACATTATGTATAGGCTAGAGCTATTGTTAAGAGAAGCATTCAAGACTTTCAAGAACCCTGTCTCTTCAAAATAAGATGTAAGAGCAGACAATGGCTTGTGGTCAGGGGGAGTAAATATTGGGAAGGAGATTAATTAGCATGCCAAAAGAACTTTACTAAGATGAGGAGGCTACAATGGGGCTGAAAATCTCCAGCTGTGCAGAACTCTCAGGAAGGAGGAAAAAGTGGTAAATGAAGAATCAAAAAGGGTCCCCTACCTGTTTAATCAACCACAATGATTAGAATAATTAATGTTTTTTCAAACTGTGTTGCAGAGACATTTCTTAAAAGATGCTGGTTATTTACATAGTAAAGAAAAACAGGAGAGTGTGTTTCAGAGAGAAAATAAAATAAAAAAAAAACAACAAAACCCCAAACTCTTCTGCTATGTAATATGCATTTTTTCATCTTCTTTTCATTCTTATTCAAAAGAATTAAGAGCTAAAATTTCATTACATACTTCATCTTTTAGTTTTGTCTGCACTAGAATTACTTGCCCAGTTAAGTTATACAAGTGAATTTGCAAAATTTTTCTTATAACTTACTTTAGGCTTGAAAATCCATAGTGAAATAAGGTCACCCAAACCACATATACCTTTCATATCACACTATAACCCACAGCACCTTTTGTTGAGCATAACTCAAATTGTACATCTGTATTTCTGACCAACATATCTGAGCAAACAGGAAAATTTCAGTGGGTAAAAATACTAGCAGTATCACATCTTCTTTGCTTATCCTTATTTCTCATTTTTGGCTGAGAACAACAAACATGTGGAAGACCTTCTTCAGTCACATACTTTGGAAAATGTAAACTATAGGGGGTACGAATTAAAAATCTGCTGACCTACTGGATAAATTTCTAGAATGTTTAATTATAGAAAATGGCAAGAAAAGTGAGAAAGAAATTTAGGGAATTCAAAGCTCACAAAAGGTACCTATTGTCCTACCCAGCTTCTGAATTGCTTCTACGGAGATTTTATGGTGTGAGATGGTTAAAACACATCACCATCCAACACACAAATGTCAACTTGATGCCCAGCATTTTTGGTGCTTAATAAAGCCAGATCTGAAAATTCAGCCAGAGCTTCTGAAGCTGAGTACTTCTGTATAAGGAACATGTAAAATAGAGATGCTTCAACTAGGAAAACATCTTCTCAAGGAGATTGCCTGTTAAGACCTTCCTGTGTTTTTCACATTGGTTTAGAGGCTCCATCAATCTTATGATGTTATGACTATTTTGTTCACAGAAAATCTACGGCATACAGTGTTGGATTTGAAAGGATTTGTGGAGGACTAGGACACAAGAGACACTTGCCTTTTTCTGGAAGCTGTGATGTATGCCAGATAAAACTCGGGGATAGGAAAAGTTTCAGATTTTTTATGATCTACTGAGAACAGTGAGATGAGAAGGGTTCATAATTTATAATGAATAAACTGCATCTAGAAGAATTGATATGTAGAGATGGAAGATTGTCCTTGGCATCGAGGCACTGCTTATTATTGTGTTGTAAATTTTAACATACAGTTTAAATTGTTCACTGGACAAGAAAAGAGTTATGAATTTTTGAACATTAGCAAATACAAAAATTCATTGCATGCTTTTCTAGAGATATAAACTTTATTTTGACAATGACAACTTATAATATGCTGTAGCCAAAGTGAAAAATTAAGATTTTATCTGTAGACAAGGTATTTTTCTTGAATAGGCTTGATCAAACCTGAATTTGGTTGGGGAAGTTCTTCACTTTGTATTATATAAAAAGCCAGATCTTTCTGTGTTTAACTAATTTGTATGAAGAAGAAATTATCTTATTTTTGAAGGCCTGAGAACCAGGGTTTACCTTTGTGAATTCCTCTTGCATCGGCTGTGGTGGTTGGGGTTATATAGAACGTCAGAAAGACTGGATGCAGTGTCAGGTAGAGATGTCACACCATTAAGATGTTTTCTGTCTCAGTTGTAAGTTTGTGAGGACTTTGCTTAGACATGGCTTGAGATGGTCTTCTGCCTCTGATTTTGGACAGGTCCACATAACAATGCCTTATTCTGAAGGGTATGTAAGCTCTCCATAAAACAGATGGATGTGACCTTAATGCTGACCATCTGAGCTACCCTGCTCTCTGGATCTTTGTGGTTTCTGCCTTTTTGACAGTACTTGTATTAGCGGAGATCCACTGGTGTTTAGCAATCTAATCAAATTCATGAAGAATGAGAAATATGAGCACCTCGGAGCATTCACGTCACAGGAAAAATATTTAGGATTAAATTGCAGTAATAGCAGAAGAATAGGGAAAGCTATAGAAGACAAATACATTAAATCTTGAAGTCTGCAATGGCCTGAAGTAGAAGATGAAAGTCAAAGAAGAATGAAAGATGAATACTTCAAAGCAGTTCAAGTCACAAGCAGCAAAAGTCAAGGAGAAGTTGAGATGCAGCTAGTAAAAGACAAGGTTAATGAGAAATAATTGCAAACATAGATTACTATAAAGGAAAGGATGAGTCCCATTGTGGAGGAAGGATGCAGTAAAGAGAAAAATGTAAGAAAAAGTAATTTAAAACCTATGCACCAACCATTAATGGCATGTAGTTTGTTAACTCAGTCATCACAGCAATGACAAGGAAAAAACCAGCTTAGATAAGACTTTGTCTGTAATGAACAATTTTGTAATTTTTGTAAAAATGAGATTGTTGTAATCATCTTATGAACTCTGCCCTGAATATTCACAGAATCATTTGAAAAGGTCTCAGAATTGCTAGTCATTGCTTTTGAGAACCTGTAGAGAATAAGGAGGTACCAGATGACCATGAAAGCCAAAGAAAATTAAAATGTTTATTTTAAAAAGGGACCTTCAAAAAAGTGGATGAAAAGGGGACAGAAAATGAAACTCTTGTTGTTCTACCCTCAGTTTCTGGAAGATACAGGGGCAGGTAATTCAGCACACTATGTCTACAGGTCTGGAAGATACCAAAGAAGATGCAAATCCTATCAAGCTAAAATAATTTATGTTTATGAAGTAAATCCTCTGCTCTGTTCAACGGTGTTCTAGACATTGACAATGGAAAAACCTCATAGCCCAATTCAGTGGGAAAATAAAGTGATCAGAGATCTCAAAATCATGGTAGAAGATTAAAAGAACAGGGTAAAAAAAATGGTAATAAACATATCACTGGGATGAAATTCAGAGTGGGGTTACAATAGTTTCCAATATGGGAGAGACTGCTGATCAGAGGAAAAGAGTCATTTGTTCTCCATGCTTTTGGTGAATGGGATTAACCATAAGTTATAAGCTTAAATTGCAGAAAGATCAACTTGTTTCAGGTATTGGAAACCTCTCCTAAAATTGGTCTAGTAAAACCCACTGACACAGATCAGTGTGGAGTTCCTATCACCGACAGACTCCACTGATGGTGATTCTAGAAGTAAACTTGGATCACCATCTGCCAGCAGGGACAAGATCTATCTGGCTTTGCCTGTGGGCAGTGGGATACCTAGATGTTCCCTTGGGATTCCCTTCAACATAAGTTTATTCAAATACAATAACACAGTCCTCGCAGTTAAAAGAGTTTTAAAAAATTAACTCCAGACTTAATTGCCTTAAGTGAACATATTCTTCATTTGTAGGAAGTGAGTAAAGCACTTTTGTGACACAGTGTTCATGGCATAAATTTCCTTGCATTTCCTAATAATTTCTCAGCATGTCCCTTCTGTTCTACCAGTAACCTATGCATACAAACTTCTCTTCCAATATCTATCTTCATACATATGTTGCATAATTCCAACATGCTTTCATATAACCACAGATGTGTACACAAAACACATATTAAAATGTATACTCTCTCTTTTTTTCTCTTTCCATCCTTTTCCTTGTGCAACATCTGTATTATGCCAGTATTGTAACTTGCAAGTATGTAACACCAACTACACCATCTTCATTGCTATCTCCCTGTAGGATGCATCAGCTACTCAAAGGGGAAGACACCTGAACAATTATTCTAAATTAGTAAGTCTTAATATTGAAATATTTGTTACCAAAAATTTGCAAAGTAGAACATATTTTGGAACTGAAAAGTTTTTTGTTAACAACAACGATGCTTCTTGACTGGACAATGATGAAGAGCTATGAGGCAGAGTTTCTAAACTCTTCAGTTCAAAATTATGTTCCTGTTAGCATTAGTATTATTCTCTTACCACTGCTGCAGTAACAGATTCCCTGTCACATCTTAAAGATGCTATTGTTAAACACATCAGTATGTAACAACACAGTTACATTTTCTGTAAGAAATGTATGTATATTTAAAATAAAGAATATTTCTCAAAGTACATAAGTTTAATCTTTGAAGAGAAGTGAAATTATTGAGGGGAAAAAAAGGAAACTTAGTTTTGTATCTTCAAAATGCCATTTCAATCAAGTATCATTGTGTTCTTGAATAAATGGAATTACCAACTTGTGTAAAGTCCTTGATCAGAATGAGGCTCTTAAACCAATTATGTGGAGATCAGAGTGCTTAAAATTATAAGGAATACATTTAGAATTATTAAAGGCTTCAAATAGCTTGGTTCAGGCAAAATTACATATAATTGATCATTAGTGCGTGTTGTCAGTAGAAACTGCAGTCATAGGTGTTTGAAGATCACTTTTTAGACAAATTGCAGTGAAACTCAAATCATAAGAGATTTCCCCTTTCTAAGGATTTTTACTGAATGCAAATCTTAGCCACTTTTATTCCCTTTCTCTAAGTGTGGAAAAACGAATAATAACTTAAAAGTGCTAACTAATATCTGGATGAAATTGTCAAACACAGATGAAGCAAACCAAAAAAAAAAACTAGACCACCGTCATTGCTGGGTAACTGAAAACACAAATTCGGGAACTGGGATGCTGTTAAAAAAGTTTACATAAGTAATTCTTAAAAAAAAAAAAACAAAAAAACCTGCAAACTCCAACACATTAGATTTATAGAGAAATTTCTTCTTTGCCAAAGGCCAAAGCAATTTGTAGGAAATTAACATTAAGACTGACAAATACAAACTGAATTGTCAGAGAATGATTCTATAAAGCACTGACTCTATAACCCACCCTGAGAATAACATGACTGTTTTATTGATTCCTGTTTAGCCTCTGTGCAGTCCCTCTATCCCTTTGCTTTGAATTTGATGATTCATTTATTACAGAATATAATATCATTCTGGATAGGTAGCATTTTTGGAGTCAGGCACATAAATCCTAATCTGGCAATCATCCTGTCATATGGGTGACAGGATTTTCATTGATTTTAGTGATACAAGTTTAGGAACAAAATGGCATGTATTATGTACTGCATGATGTAGGTTATTTGATTTAATTAATACTTTACTATCTGTCTGTATTTACAGTTTATGGCCAAAATCAAAACTTGCTAAAGTCAGTGGCAATCTCATAATCACTTCTCGTTTTGTATGAAGTGGCATTTTTCTGCCATCGGAGAATCTCTTGATGGACTTGACCCTAGTTCCAAGTCCGAAAGTAACTCGTATTTTATAACAAAAATACTTTCAGCAACTACACTGAGAGTGCTGTGTACTACCTCGCGGTGGGTTAATCTTGGCTAACAGCCAAACGTTTACCCAGCTGCTCACAGCCCCTCTGCCCAGCAGGACAAGCATAGGAAGAACTGGAGTGAGAGAGCTCATGGGTTAAGATAAAATCAGGAATACTGTTTACTGATTACTGTTGCAGACAAAACAAACTTGAGTGAGAGAAGATTAATTGCCAATTAAAATTAAAATGTAGGAACTAGTTTGAGGAGTGGTAAAGAAGACGACACACGTTAAAACTTTTCTCCCTTCTTTTCCCAGGCTCAGCTTCATTCCAGACTCCTCTCTCGCTGACCAGCATAGGGAGAATTGAGGGCACCTACAGTCAGCATGTAACAATTTCTCTTCACTGCTCGTTCCTTGTCACAGTTTTCCTCTGCTGTAGCACGGCTTTCCCATCGGCTGCAGTTCTTCACTAAAATGAGCTCTGGTCTGGGCTTGCCACAGTTTCTCTGGGTATGTCCCTTTGCTCTGGCATGAGTCTTCCAGGGTCTGCAGTGCTCCGCCATGGAGAGCACTTTCTCATCTCTCTCTGGCCCCGGCGTTCCCTTGTTGTTTCTCACCGCTTCTGTTCCCACTTCCTCTTCTCCGCACAGCATTTTCTGCCCTTTCTTAGCCATGCTTTCAGAGAGGCACCGCCAGCTTTGCCGAAGGGCTTAGCTGTGGTCGTAATGTCTCCACTGTGGAGCTGGAGGAGCCAGCTGTTCCCAAAACGGGAGTTCCACATCCCTTCCCACAGAGGCCCCCCCGCAGTCTCTGCCCCCCTCCCTCTACCGAAACAATGCAGCTAACACATGCAGCTATTTCTTGCAACATGCAGCTAACACAAACCTAAAAAGCAGTGTTACTCAAGTCTAGGGAATAAAGCTAACATTACAAAATTAGATTAATCAGGTCAACAGGATGGCAGAACTTAAATATGGAGGCAGCTATGCTGGAAAGGAAATGGAACTATCTCTCCACCTTGCTCAATTCTAAATTAAATTTAACTAACTCGGGAAAGCAACCAAGTGTCATTGAAGACTTTGAGTTAACATATTGTTGCTGTTTAAAAGGCAAAAACCAGAAAGAGAGGGAAGAGTGCACGACCCTTACAAAAGGGATGACAGGGGCAGGCGGCATCACAATGTGCCTCCTCAGAGGCGACCCGCGAGCTTGTGTCTCTCCTTGCCCCGAAGGCGCGGAAAGTTCTATCTTGACACGACTGTGAGTCTTGAAGCATCGCGTCCGCCTAGGGGTTTTCGCCGATCTAACTCGGCGTGCGAGGTCCCAACGCAGCTCTAGCGAAGTTCCAGCGGCATCCACCCCCACCTGGAGGAGGCGGCGGCACCGCGCGGCTGCTGCGGGCCGGGCGGATCTCGGCGGGGCTGTGCCGGCGCTCGGGGCCGTGCCGGGGCTCTCGGGGCCGTGCCGGGGCTCCCGGCCCCGCGCGGTTCCCGGCGGCGCGGGGT
>WAAE01000723.1:20088-31272 GCA_013400495.1 Nicator chloris
CGCGCGGCGCGGGAGCGGGGCGGACGGACGGACGGACGGACGGACGGGCGGCCGCAGACGGCGGCGCGTGCGGGGAGGGAGCGGGCGCGGGGCCGCCTTTCCGGCCGCGGCGAGGAGCGCGGGTGCGGGGCTCGCAGCAAGGTGACGGGCTGGGCAGCTTCCCCTTCCCCTTCCCCCCGCCGCTTTCAGGTGGGCGAGGGGGCCCGCCGCGGGCGGCTGTCCCGTGCCCCGCCGGCAGCCCCCGGCCGGGGTTCGGCTCCGCTGTGGGTAACCCCCCCTGCCCGTGTCTCCTCTCGCCCAGATGCTCACGGCAGCGGCAGCCTTGGTGTGCGTGTGTGCAGCAGCCTGGTGCAGCCCGGCGGCGGCGGCGGCCGGGGGCAGACCGGACAGCGGCAATTTTCTGGACGATAAACAATGGCTTACGACCATCTCCCAGTACGACAAAGAGGTCGGGCAGTGGAACAAATTCCGAGACGTAAGTTCAGCCCTTCCACCCTGCCAGCCGGCAGCCGCGCCCAAGCCGCTCCCGATGGTTCCGTTCCTGCAGGGTGTTGGGCATCCCTTGGGGAGCCGAGGGCTGGGGTACAGCCTCAACTTTCCCCCTTGTCCCCCAGTTTTAATTCTTAATTGCCTGCGGCACGTCGGCGAGGAGCATGGGGGTCCCGCCGGGCAGCACCCGCTGCACTGCCGCCGCGGAGCGGCCAGGACTGCCCGATGTGCCCCGGCCCGTGCGGGGCGCCCAGCCCACACCTTCGGGGCCCAGCGGGCCGGGCCGTGGGAGCCGCTTCCCGCCCTGCGGGGCGCCTGGCGGTGGAGGGGGGGAGCCGCGTTTGTCCTCCGTCCTCCCGTTTCCCGTCCCGCTGCGGGAGGGGGTGCGCTGGGGGTGCCGGGCCGGGGCAGGGGCTCGCCCCGCCGCCGCTCCGCCAGTGCCGCCCGGGACAGAGCCCCTTCCCTCCCCGGGCACCTGGCAGCGGCGCCGGGCGGCCCCGCCGCGTCTCGCCGTGGCCTGTCAGAAGTGCCCGCAGGGCGGGCGGGGGAGAAGGGGCAGCGCTCACGGCCGGGGGTTGCGGTGTCAGGGGTGCGCAGCTTCAGCGCGGCGCTGCGCAGTGTCCGGAGCGCCGTGCTCGGAGCCCGGGAGCAGCAGCTCCAGCCTGACCCGAATCTCATCAGTTACGAAACCTGCCTCTGTAAGGTGGCTCTGTCCTCAGCGTGCTTCCCCTGTGCGCCTAGTTCGGGCTGTGCTTGCTGAAGGTTGAGTGAAACACAAGCTATTTTCAAAAGCCCTTCACATTTCCTTCAGTGGAAAAGATTTTCTTTGATCATCCAGTATCCTGAGACCCTTGGTGTCACTTTTAAAAACCGAATTCCAACCATGCCAAATAATTCTCTGTTTTCTTTACTGTTTAACCTACTGGATTTCTTTGGTTTGGGGTAAAGCATTGATTTGGTTTGCAACTTAAGAGGCAACAGGTTTCTTCTTGTTCTACAGCCTGCTGGTGACTGCAGTTTGCTGTAGCAAACTGATGTAAATGTCTCCAAAAAGTCTCTTATTTTTCTGAGACCCGGAGTGTCTTGTGATGCAAGTATTTTCTAGCTTTATGTCTGTGTTGCATGTGGGATGCAAACTTGGCTGTTTATCTTAAAAAACTAGGAAAAACTGCTAGAGTTGTGAGAGAACTTATTTTCCCAGTAGTTTTTATTAAACAGTATAATTCTGGTGTTTGAGACCGCTTCCAACCAGCAGTCAGATATTTTTGTTTGCCTTAAATATCTTAAAAAAGGGAGCTTAGGTTCATGTGAAAAATACCCGTTCCGTATGCTGTGCATTGGGACCTGTGATTTGGGAAAAAAAAAACCAAGCTAAAATCTAGTTCTGTGGAGATGTTCTAGGATTAAAGGCTCCTGATAAAAAACTCCAAAATACGTACATCAGTTATGTTTTGTAATTGAGCAAAGTCATTTATGTAAGGACTAACCTGCAAGGCTGAAGAAGCTAAGTGCTCTCTAATGCCCGTCTCCTGGGTGCCCACTGACATGTACTGTAATATTGGATATTAGCCAGATAATTTATTCTGTGACAAGTAGGTGTCCCCAAGGGTTTTAAGAGTGACTGCTTTGAGAAAGTACTGCATACTGATTCTTCTGAGGCAATTTGCAAATATGCTGGCTTATTTTTACTCTCTGTAAGTTTTATAAGGCTGGTGCTTCAGTGAAGAGTATGGTTTCATTTCTTGTGCAGAATGCTTATGTCCTATTGATTGGTACCCAGTCTGGAATATTTATTTAATTTTACAAGGCTCTCCCTTTAAAGGATGGGTAGTTTGCAGTAATTGATAATATATAACTGTAAAGCCACGTCCCCCCCCCCCCCCAAAAATAATTGTGTTAATCTAACTGTACAAGAATGCATTAGAAAACTATCTTGTAAGAACACTTATCAATTATCATACTTAAATATAACATGGTAGAGAAGTTTTACCATCCTGCATTTTTGTATAATTAGTAAATTTACTTGTGTGACTGTATTTTGCTGGTTTTGAAATTGTGATTAGCAGTGTGATTAGTGATTCAGATGTGGCCTGCTGTTCAAGAACAGGACAGCAGCATTTGAAACATATGTAGGGGTAACTGTCTTGCAGAGCTAAAATCAAGGTATGCAAGGACTGTGTTTATCATTTTATTCTCTGGTCAGAGTAGGATATTTTTTGCAGGCTTTAAATACCCTACGGATGTAAGGGTGAGATGGAATTCCGGTGTGAAAAGAAGTATTTAAAGGCTTAACTTAAGACTTAACTGACAGGACTGATTAATGTGAAAGATAATGACCCTGACTTCTGGCTCATTGGCTCAGTTTCCTAAGAGTTTTAGATCACAGTGAGAAAGAATGTGCAATCATTCAGAAAGGGAACCCTTACAGAACCTGATAAAACAGGATACGATATTTTATTAAAACACCAAAAACCAAGCCAACCCCCAAACCTCGCTCTCTTAACGTCCTCTAAAATGTCAGTTTTGTCAGTAAGTGTTATTAATGTGAGATTATTAGCTAAGATCCTTTCAGTACTTTGTACAGGCAGAACTGTAACTGACTCTTCAATACTTTTGAAAGGTCTTGATCATTCTGACAAATCTGTTGAAAATACTGCAATAGGTGTGGACAAGAACTGTGCCTTAACATGTAACAGTGTTCCCCCTGTTACATGTTAACAGTGTGTGTTAGAGGCTACCTACCTTCCCACTTCTTTTTCTTGTGCAAAAATAGAGAATGGTCTTGCTTTTAAATAGAAGAGTTTACGTCTTAAAGATGGGGGAGATGGGATATATCAAATATCAACTCCCTTAAGTTGTATGGGCCAGTCGAACATTTTGGTTGCTGTATGAGGGCACACTTATTTTTTGCCTGAAGTGCAGGGGAGGAAGAGTTTTCAACCCTGTCTTAGTGCAACTGTAGTCCAGTTGCTGAGTAGCTGCAAGTATTCACATCTGTCACTAAAATAAGTCTCAGGGTTGATGTGTTCATTAAGGTTTTCCAAGCTGCCTGGTTAGGCTGCTTCAGCAGCCAGTGGTGTCACAGTGCTGGGAGGTTCTAGCCCATGGGAATGTATCCTCTGTTTATTTCAGGCTTGGGAACTGAGGCTTTTCAGTAGATACTGTTCGGGGTATCTTCTTCATTCATATTTTGTTATTTGATAATGCTTAGTGCTTATGGTTTTATCTATGATGATAGCACTAGACATTTGATAAATATATACATATATATACTGCAGTTTGTCTGAAATAAAGATTATTATTTTTGAAAAATGTGATCCAGAAATGGTATTACATTTATACTCTCCTACTTTGAACATCCTAAATCTTATCTAGCAAACCTGCATTACTTATAATGCTGTAAATCTTTGGAGAAAAACAGAGTATTGGAATATAGGAATTTTTTTTTCTCTTTCTGATTACTTTCAAAATTGTGGTGATGTTTTTAATCCTAGAGCAAAACACAGTGGCTTTGTCATTTAAAATAATTTTGTCTTTTTATATTGTCTTTACAGTCAGTTGGACAAAATTACAGCTATAGTTGTCTGTTGTATCTGAAAAACTTTCAGACTTTCTTTTCAGAAGTTTTAATTTTAATTTCTTCAACATACAATGAAGCAAGATTCTATAGAGCAACTCATTTTAGTAATTGATACTTGTAAAGTGTCTTATGCATTTGTTTCTTTTCATTAAAAAGACTATTTTATATGGTAAATTTTACTTGCTGCTGGAAGAGAGATTTTGGGTTCTAACTTGCTTGTTAGTGATATATAGTTTTTCTTTTCAGGGGTCATAATTTAAGTGATTGCTGTATTTTCAAATTTAAGTTAATAAATGAACTCTACAACTCAAGTGTATATGTCATAGTATTGCTGTGAAATAGTAGGGTTGGTTATCATTGTAAGAAGCTGCATCATCCTACAGTGTTAACTATCATCCCACCATGTTAGTACAGTTATTAAGGGTAAAGAAGGTAGAAGAAAATTGAACAGACCATAAAACCAATCAGCTGAAGAGGAAGTTTGCATTGGAAGTACTCCTTTTTTCTCTGCTTTGCTGTGGGGTGTTCTCACATTGACCATCAAATATAATGCCTTCTATAACATGTGGCAAGTTTGGGCAGCTTGTGTTGGCTTTCCAGAGGAGTCTTTTGGGAGTATTTAAAGAGTCTGTTTTATCAACATAAGTGAAAACTAAACCTCTGTGTTTGGAAAGGAGATAAATTGAATGTTAGGTCTCCATACCAATTCAGTAATAGCCAGCATTAATTATCCTCTTGTCTGTTTTGGAGGTTTAAGGCTTCTCAAAAACAAACACTGCTCAAAACAGACTCGGTTAAGCTCCATGCCAACTGTGCATTACTGTTGTGAGGAGAACATCTCTGTCCAGCTGTGGATCACAGCTACATCTTTGTACAATTGAGCAAACCAAGGCCCTTTTAAAGGGGATTCATCACAAGTTCTTTGCACTTCATTGTGGGATTACCATGTAAATATTCAAAAGGCTTTCATGCTTCCAGAGTGGAGTACCAGTACCTTTACTTGCAGAGGAGGAGGAGTTCTGTTCAACAAGACTTTTGCAATGGACAAGAAGCCCTCCTAGTTCGTGGAGGATCCTAAATGCACTTTAGAGGAACTCAGTATTTAGGGTTGGATAGTGCAGCACTCATTGTCTTTTCTCTAACTCATGTTAACTCCTCAGCTGTGAAAAGAGGTTTGATGGTCTTATTTGTCCAGTAGTTTTTATGGCTGAGAGTAAAAAACCTTATTATTGGGTACAACAGCTCTTTTATGACATAAATATGTCATGATCATGGCACAGGAGAAAATGGAATTGCAAAACATGAAAGATGAGCTGTTTCTTCTTTATGTTGCCTTAAGCCCAAGTTAAACCAAGATCTTGTAATAATGTAAAGTTACTTTTGCAAATAGGGCTTTGAATCTTTCCCACGTGCCAGTCTGTTAGCTGAAACTTATGGGCACTTCTGAAGTAGTATCAGTCACTTTTTTCCATGACTTGCTTTGTATGATCTCAGTTTTATTAATATGGTGGAGGAGGAAAAATTTTGAAGCCTAGGAGGTCTGACAAAAAGAATAAGTACTTTGTACCTTCACCTGTAATTACTGCCTTTGAAATGGGACTAATAAGGACCTGAATGCTCTTTTTTAAACTGTAAAATATGGGAAAGTGTTAGGAATTTGTATTAATTTTAATTAATTAAGGAAATTTAAGCAACTATTGAATTGTTCATAACTTGTAAATTGAATGAAGAAATTATAATGGGAAAGAGTAATGGAAATCTTAATTTTTCCTTTCTTCTGCATTGTAGACAAAGGCTTCTAATTTTTATATGTGCTTTTAATTCATTCTCAAGTATGGATTCTTTTTGTCTTTCACATGATTAGATTTCCTATGTTCTGGTTTTTGCTGCCTGTTTCTAGTGCCAAATACTTTTTTGTCTGAAAAGGCAGAGTCTACTAATCTCAAACTATTGTTAACATTGAACTCTTAAATGTCTCTTGGAAGGCATTAACTTGGAAGCTCTTTATATAGCTGATGTTTAAAAGTTAAGTAAATGGTAATGTGCTTTTCCTTAGATTGCCCTCATAATCTAAAGTAAAGCTGATAACATTGTTTCATCTTATCTTTATCTCCTTTCTCTGTAGAATAATCTTTATTTTATATGCTGTAGGTTATTTAGTGGCTATGGATACCCAGCCTTCTCTTGTCTTTCCATTAAATCTTATTGGGATTGACTCTAGCCATCTGTGCTTATTATAGTGTAGTATAAATAGCTTTGTAATACACAAATAGATGGTAACAGTAGCAGAAACTGCATAGGCTATCTTGGCTTTACAGTCAGAAGGGAAAGATGCCTAAGAGGTTTTGTAAGGGGTGGCAGAATGTAGAAAACAGTGGATTGAGCAGAATTAGAATATTTTTAGGCTGACGCCATTAATCCTTTCTTCCTATCTCCTCTGTTTCTGTTAATTTGTAATAATTGAAGTATTTGATGTAACTATCTGCAGAAAAGAGAAATAATAGCTTGGATTGGTATGTTTGCAGTGTTGGGCAATTTCTGAGTGCGACTCCTTTGACTGAGTTGAAGTGTTGTGTGTTGTTTCTGTGTCAGGTCCATGTTGTCATGACTCCTGGTGTGTCCTGGTGTGACCCCCTCCCTTGCAAGATATGCTGAAGGAAATAAGAAAATCTTTCAGCATCTGGTTACTTTTTTGAGACCCTAGCTTTAGAGTAACTCCCATGTATTCAAGCATAAGGCAACTTTTATTCCAACCAAAGTATTTCTGTCAATAGTGAAAAAGTACTTCAGTAATATAGCTGTAGTTTTGTTTTGTTTTAATGTTTTTGATGTAGACCTTTTTAAAATTTTTGATACTGATTTTGGAATGGTGTTTATCCTATTGCTTGTTGTTTTTCTGTTATCCTATTTGTCTTAGCTTGGCATAATTTAACATCTTAGTAACCACAGAACGTGTCTTTTTCTGCATCTGTAAGTCCCACTATGCTTAATGCTAAAAATCTTGCCTGTTTGCTTTAGAAACAGATACTATGGTGGCAATGCTAGTAAATGCCAGCATAGCTGGCATTTAAGCTTTTGTACTTTTCATATTTCTTGAAATTTGATTTCTGAAAGAGAAAAGTTAGTGGCTAGTTATATCAGTGATCAGAGCTTCACTGGGAATTCTTACCTAATTTCAACAATCTTTAGGTATTTGTTAAATCTTTTTTTTAATGGTTTTTCACTTCTAGTTTCCCATGTCACACTGATAGATGACAGTAGGGAAGATTATATAGGAATTAATGATGTACCTAAAAAAGGTGGTGCAGTTTAAGGTAGCAACCTTGGACATGGATTATGGTTATAACCCTTTGTCATGTTATAATGAAATTATAACCCATGACAAAGCTTTCACATTACAATGAAGATGTGATTTCACTGGTCTGTTACTGTCTTTGCAAATGGCTGCTTCAACAGAACACAGTAAGAGAATAGGTTTAAAAATCTGAAATCAACTTTTTGGTATTTTACCACTTACTTCCAGAAAGTATTATCTTAATATATTGTTATGACAGACTATCCAGTGCTTGACATTTCTTACGAACTAATTTTTTATTTTCTTATGTGATACATAATAATTGACTCAGAAGAGACTGTCAGTTTGCAGCTTGTTCAGTATCTCTCTAAAAAAGTCTGTAAGTCATCAAACTATTTTATGTAGTGCACTTGCACTGGGGCCTACATGCAGCTGAAAACAAACTCCTTTGACATTTTGCTCCTGATGATAAAATTCATTCCAGTTGTTAAATCTTTGTAGCATAGCAGTGAGAAGTACAGAACTTACTCCTTGTTATATGCTACTCCATGTGAAAAATGATCTTTTACCAGCTATTCATTAAACCACAGGGAAGTTTTTAATATGAAGAGTGTGGGGATCTATATTTAATGATGCATATATGTTTGAGGATTTGACAGGGCTTGTGTTGGTGACTGGAACATCACTTCAGGAGAAAACCCAAGCTGTGATTGTTAGAAGTGAAAAGAATTGGTAGGTAAAGGAGCAGTAACAAGAATCCATTTTTTTTAATAATAAGCCAGGTTTTTGCAACAGAGTAAGTTAACCACTTTGTCATATTTAGAAAGTCCATGTCAAGCTCTGAGAACTCTGTATTTGTAAACATTAGGATTTGAGTAGACACTGAATTTGACAACATGGTTGCCTGTGTGTAGTGGCTTATTTACTTATATCCTAACAGATTATATTGCACCCAAAAATTCTAATTTGGCAAAAGCATTTCAGGTTTCAGGAATCTGTGTGCTACTGGCACAGGTTAAGGTTTGCTCTTTAAGGCTTGCACTGTGATTGAATTATCTGCAATAATCCCAGATGATCTAGGCAACAGATTTATGCTGTTTTGCAGAAGAATAAGGAAGAATACCATTTAAATTCATATTGGTCTGATCTGGAAGTGTTTCCTTCTTTGGCTCAAATACGAAATGACTGGAATGAGTGCTTGATTTTTTCTTATGCTAATTTGCTGTTAAAAGGATTTCTGTTCTACCATCTTCATGGAATTTTCTTGTATGCGTTGTCAATAAAAGCCAATTGCTTTTATGAGAAAAATCGCAATTGATGTTGGAACACAAGCCAATTCAAATCTTAAGGAAGATAGAGAAATGGCTTCCAAATTTTCATTAAGATAATCACCAGGATGCATACCTGTTGTCTTAATCTGGTGTTCAAGTCTTTAAGCATATTAAGAAATAGGTAAGGATGTTGGATGTTCCAACATCCAGGAACAGAAAACATGAATGTGAACAGCTCCTTCTTTACCAAGCCAGCAAAGGGCTGTCACATTGTTCACTGCACTGCAAATAGTGCACAATATTTCATATGTGAACTGGATTGAAGCACACTAAGTGCATAACTATTTTTCTAAATCTTACTCAGTCTAGGATTTCTCTCCTAAACTGTTAAACTGTTCAATTTTTCATATATTTGCATATTTTCACAGGTGTATATATTTAACTTTAGTCAGGACTTCTTGGTAGGCAGTTACAAGGTCCTGTATTGGTGAACTCTGGCACTTGGGGCATGAGTGGACAGACTTTCCTTACAATATAAAAATAAGACTCAATTATGTTAGAAAGAGACAATTTGTTCCTCCTGTGATATCCACTGATATTCATGGGCTCCTCAAAAGAAAATATCCTCTCAAAGCATGCAGGGATTTATGCCCAAAACTGCCTTGTAGTTACTGTAAGTAATGTCTTAGCCAAGTTGAGTGTAACATGATTCTGAATCATGAGATTTCTCTCTGAGGTCTGTGGATGTAGTCTCATAAAGATGGAGAGGGAGGGATATGCAGAAATAGAATTAACTATGTAGATTTGTACTGCAGAGTGAATAATATAGACTTATAAAACCTCAAAACATTTCAGTCTTCTTCACTAGGGCTGAATGTGGATTTATAAACTGGGTTCTACACAGTGGTAAAACTGTGCTTTGGACAAAAGCTACCATACCCTTCTGTCTTTGCATGCTTTTTATATATGCTGAATGTTTACAATTCCTCTCTTTCCTTTTTTCATTCCTATGTAAAAATGCTAGTTTCTTCGGGTGTATGAAACTATTTGTTTTTTCCTCCAAGTTTTCCAGATTCGGATTGTAGCACAGCTTCTGTAAATAGAAGACATTTTTGAGTAACATAACTCATTGGAAGACAATAACATTTTTTCCTCCAGAAGGTTCTAAAGTGCTAATATTATAGAGTATTTGATGTCCAGGACATGGAAAAGTTGAGCTGTTGTGTGGGGTATTTTTTTTCTTTTTTTTTTTTTTTTAATAATAAGTGAATGAGGCCATGTGTATGTGAGGGAATACACATCCTTAACACTAACTGGTACCTCAGATCAATAAAAATGTAAAGTGATTTTACACTGTCTATCCCTCATTCTGAGGAGCAAAATGCCTGACAGAATATTAGAAGTATTTTATAGGTCCAACCTCACTATGTCTGCAGTTTTATCTTACCATTTGATATCCCATCAATTGCAAATCATTTTTGGATATATACTGAAGGTGACATGGGTTTAACAATGTTTATGTTGTGCAGAATGAAATAATAATTCTGAATTCATGTCTCAGATTTGTGAGGCAAATGAGTTATCTGCAATAGTTTCAGCTCACTGACTGGAAGAACTACATATTTTTTTTACATTCCTATAAACATCACATAAGAACAAGGCAGGCATTGCTACAAACGTAGAAATTGTAAAGAAAATGTTTGTTTGAACTCCAGCTTCTCCAAGAAAGGTGGAAGAAGTTATAAAAATAGTACTTAAAGAAAATGTGAGAAATTATTCCATGAAGCAAAGCTGATGTTTGATTCTAACAGTGCTTATCTGATTGTAAAATGTGATAGCATCTTACACAGTTTAGGTTTATAAAGATCTTTCTTGTCAAACAGATACTCCTTTAGCGGGAAAGTAAGGGAATCTTGGATTTTTTTACAATTGGACTGTGTCTTTCCAGCCCAGCTTGAGTGTAGTTGGACTATTCAACAGCATGAACGTTAGGAAATCTTTTCCCTTAAATATTGTAAATTGCTGTCAAACATTATTAATAGTAACTTCATCTGGTTAGTAATTTCTTTTAGTGCTGCTTCTTCTACAGAGATCTATGCTTTTTGTTCTAATGCAGATGAAGGTTAGTAATTTGTACATGCTTGATTCCCACATACACAGATCCTACTCTTGCTAAGTTATATCAGAAAGATGCTTTTTTAGTTACTGAAAAAAGTACTAGTTGAAGATAAAATTCTATAGCTGTAAAAGTTTTCACAGTATTTATATAACTGAGTTAAAATATGTCAATGTGTGTCATTCATTTATACTGCAATAAAACAAATTTAAGCTTGAAAACGAAGTAGATGTATTTTCAGACTTGACAAATGAATTTTTCAGTTGTTTTAACTTAGGTAGCTGTAGCCAAACAGCTTGCTCATTAGACCAAAAAACCTGCCAAGACTAATCAAGCATAGGGATGAAACAAAAGACATTGTGATGTATTATTTTATGTCTCGTGTTGATCAAGAGAAGTGGTTGATTGAAGGAAAATGAAGGGAAAAAAAGAA
>WAAE01000733.1:0-25036 GCA_013400495.1 Nicator chloris
ACTGGGAAACCACTTTTTTTCAGAGTCTTCTCTTGTTCTAGATGAATATAAAATTTCAAGTATGTTTTCCTACCTTGTGTCTGTGAAAAAAATTATCAGAGTTAACTAGCATAGCAAGAACCACACTATATATGATCTCTTTCCTCTTCTCAGAGATGGCAAGAGACAAAATGGAAAAGACAGTGGGACTCGGAATAATCCTAAAGTCTGCCTGTTCTGTTACTGGAGAAATTATGGAAGCTTTGTTCCACCACCCAGGAGAAAGAAATACTAAAACATATTTTTCCAAGGAACTCTGAAATGAGTACATAATTAATGAGAACTGAAAGCCATAGCAACAACTGCTCAATGTTGTCATGCCATACTACATAAGAAATCTTATTTTTCAGGCTTTCTCTTGGTTCTGGGACTGGTAGGAGAAAAAGGTCGCATAAAAGATATTTACTCAAGACGTCAGAGAAACTAGATTCAAGTTGTATCAGATTACTTGCATCACGATTTCTCTGCTATGGGCAACTGGGCTCCAAGTATTGTTCATGACTATAAAATATACAGCCTGTACACTAAACACCTTATGGTCCTAGAACACTTTTTGTAGTCAAGATAGAGGGACAAGCATCATATCTGGTGTGAGATATTTCAAGAGGAGACTGTAGCTTCAGAAAACATTACACAAAATGCATTAAAAGTAAGAGCAAGTTGCAACTGCAGGACTTGTCTTGGCTAAATCAAGCTCAAAGAAGGAAAGAACCCCTCTCTTTTAAAATTAACCAAAGACTGCACACGCAAATCCAGGTTGGAAACTGCAATGCACAATAGGGGAGTGAAGATGATGTCTTTAAATGTCCTTTTGTTTTCAAGAAGAAAGATTTAATGACCCTCAGATAATCAGTATAGAAGTTAAATTTTATCCAGGAATACTTTTGAAATGCACCAACCTAAAGACAGAGAAGAATGTGGGACAGAAATTGGATTACCACTCAAATCTAAAGTATACCTCCCTCCAACATTCCTTACTGCAGTCTAGGTGAATATACATGTGAGCTGCCTTACTTCCTGCTCAGCACCTGAGAACGGAGCACATCATTCTCTCCACCATACAAACCCAAAGGATGCTGTAAACCCCACCAGCACCCACGTATACAATAAAACCTGGCTGGATCTATTCCCTCTGAGGGAGGGGCATGACAGCTTCAAAACCTGTAGGGTCTGACAAATGGTTTTGGCAACTGGCAACACGTGTATTGTCAGCAGTGTTACTGGCACTCGGCTCTATGCCATACAGCAAAGACTCTCTCTGGGTGCACTCAAACTTAAAAATGCTTTATATTTACGTTTAACTTTTTCCACATATCATACTGTATATAAACAGACAGGCTAAAAAAAAGATGGGGTTTTAAGTAAAAATAGAAGAACTCTCTAGGAATTACGCTGGAAACCCACTTAAAATTCTTCCATGTGTCCCTTCTGCTACTCACTTGTGTATGTTTCAGAGCAGTGTTGTGAATGCCTGAAAGAATGGGACTCACTCAACCATGACTGGGATTCTAGACCGTCATATAACACTTGGATGAAAACATTATTAGGATTGCAGCACTCACAGAGTAAATAAAAGTGATGTACTGCATTATCAATATAGCTTGTCATTAGTACTGGACATAAAGGGAATGCTGCAGTAGACAAAAGAATGACTAAATAGGTGAACAACTACTTGACAGTTTAATTCAGCAGGCACTCAGCAGGAGTTGTAGCATAAGGATGAAGGCAGAGGAACCCCAGTGAGGATTTTATATATTCTCCAGATCAGCTAAAGCACTACATTTTATAACTGGTAGTCTTGATTTCATACATCATCTAGTTCCAATCCCAGTGTCTTTATTCATAAATCCTGACTCAAAAGGTATTTTAATTATTTGACAAACCAATTGGATCATTTGAAGGAAGGCTAAGAAAGAAAACAACAAAGTGAGACTTAAAGCTGGAAAACATCTGGCAGGCTCTGATACCAATCTCAGTCACCTGAAGCAGAGATTTTTGACCATGAGATCAATCTCTACATATTTCTTTGTAATAGAAAATCTCCTTTTACATTTAAAATAGCAATATTCTGGATATTTTAAAAAATGCAGGGTAATAATTTTCAGCTTTCAGTAAGTAGTCATTAAATCCTCATGAATACCGCCATGCTTTTAACAGAGTATTGTGTTTCCAATCATTGTGAACTGATGCCTTTCCAAAAGCTTCAAATGAAAGCCTCTGGAAAGGATCACAACTCTTCATTACAGTCTGTATATCTTTAATGCCCTTAGTGTAGAGTTTTCTGCTACACTGTTTGTAAAGTTACTGTTATTATACCTATGTGGGTAGATATAGTCAAGGATTTTCTGCACATCAAAATAATTTCTTAGACAACAGGTTTTACAACAGCAGCAGCTCAGCACAATATCCTTTGTAGTTAAAACAGAGGAAAAGGCAAAATCAAACCAACCAACAAACCACAAAAAATCCCCACTAAACCCAAACCAACCGAGTCTAGATAAAAGCTTACCATTTATTAGGCAGGCTTTATTAGAAGGCAATCCTCGCATTCTCTACAGCAAAAATTGGAAGATTACTAACAAAGGATTTACTAAGTGATTATGACCACTGAACAGATGTCCTTCGTAATGCTGAAGCTAATTATATTGATAAATGACTGAGTACATAAATGAAAACAAGTTATTGTAACCCTATTTGTACTTTCTGTACAATTTTTTGTCTTTCTAGCCTTGTCATGGCATTAACCAAGGAACAGGTCATCACTTCAATTCAGCAATAGTTACTGAAGTCAATACAACCAAACAGAAAACAGAATTTACTAATAAATACTTAAAACATTTAATGAGGCAATGTCACCATAATGATTACCATCAGTAATCTGTTGGTCAGATAATGACACAAACATCTGAGAAGAAATATAAAGAACATCAGACTAGAAAATAGTAACAAAAATGTTCTGGACAACTAGGTTTTCTGAAATAAAATTTACCTTTGAGCCATCCAAACTGATTATCCTGTAGACATTTCTTGTGCTGTCATAGAAGTAGGACACAGTAACAGCATGCTTGCTGGTGGGAACCCAGTTCTTCTTAGTGTTTGGGTCAATCTGGAAGACATGAGCTCGGGTGCTGAAGATGGGTTGTTCCCTGAAGGACGGAGAGAAGAAGTCATGAATCTAATTTGTACCTATTATCATTGCACACAAGCTATCTGCCAGTTGTGCCCATTTGGATGTACACAAGTTACTCTGCATGATAAACCTTGCCTGATGACTTCCGTATGTGTTGCTGCATAGAGCAGGTAAGCTTGTTAATATATATATGCGCAAAAAAATGCCAATCTTCTAAGGCAAAAATCAGCATCCAGTTGTGGAGTCAGGTAAACACAGCCACCTCTAATACAGATTCAGCACCATCCTATCATCTCCCCTGCTCCTCACTGCCCATCTATCCATTTAAACTAAATGGTATTAATGCATGTGTAACTTCTCTCATTACACTGCACACTGCAGAATGTGCATAACTTCAAATCCACTTCTTCTCCTAAATCTTCTAATACTCTGATTAGTCTCATCAATTTTAGGCCACAATCTGGATCTCAACTGCCTGATTCAATGCAATTACTCTAAAACTAACATTAATTAAGGCTGGGAACATGTGTTGTGAATCCCTCATTTATTGGAGCTTGACACCTGAAGGTATTTATACCAACATTAAATAATGCATAAAATACATTTTAAATCATAAATTGTTTAGCAAATAAAATTATACAAGGCAAAAAAACCCTCTTATTATAACTTAGAATTTACAACTTTTTCCCCCCATGACCACTATCAGGTGGTCTAGTAGTACACAGCACTGCACAGAAATCTAAAAACATTTTAATATTACCAAGATGATGTTAAGATGGCCTTCTACAACAGAGTGACTATATTCGTGCACAAGGGGAGGGCTGTGGATATCAGTTATCTGCACTTCCATAAAGCCTTTGACTTTATAGTCCCCTACAACATATTTCTCTCTAGATTGGAAGAGATGGATTCAATGGATGGACAGTTTGGTGGATAAGGAACTGGTTGGACTGTCGCATCTAGAGGGCAGTGATTAATGGCTCAGAGTCCCAATGGACAGCAGTTTTGGTATGTTCATCAATGACACAGAGAGTGGGACTGATTGCACCCTCAGCAAGTTTGCACTTGACCCCAAGCTGAGTGGCACAGCTGACACACCTGAGGGATGGGATGCCATCCAGAGGGACCTGGACAAACCCAAGATGTGGGCCCATGGGAATCTTATTATGTTTAACAAGACCAAGTGCAAGGTGCTGCACCTGGGTCAGAGCAACCCTGGTATTGACACAGGCTGGGGGATGGACAGATCACAGGAGACCTGCCCAGAAGGACTTGGGGGTGCTGCGGGACGAGAGGCTGAACATGACCCAGTCATGGGCACTCCCAGCCCAGAAAGCCAAACGTGTCCTGGGCTGCATCCAGAGCAGTGTGGGCAGCAGGGCCAGGGAGGGGATTCTGCCCCTCTGCTCTGCTCTGGTCAGACCCCACCTGCAGGGCTGCATCAGCTCTGGGGTCCACAGCATGGGAAGGACATGGAATTGTTGGAGTGAGTCCAGATGAGGCCACAAAGATGGTCAGAGGGATAAAACACCTCTCCTACTCGGAAAGGCTGAGAAAGTTGGAATTGTTCAGCCTGGAGAAGAAAAGCCTCTGGGGAGACCTTATAGCAGCCTCTCAGTACCTAACAGGGGGCTTCAAGAGAGGTGGTAGAGGGACTTTTTTACCAGGACATGCAGTGATAGGACAAGGGGTGATGACTGAAAGAGGACAGGTTTAAATAAGACATTAGGAGGAAATTCCTCTACCATGAAGATGGTGAGACACTGGAACAGGTTGCCCAGAGAAGATGTGGCTGTTCCATCCCTGGAAGCGTCCAGGGCCAGGCTGGACTGGGCATTGAGCAACTTGTTCTAGTGGAAGGTGTCACTGCCCATGTAGGCAGGTTGGAATTAGATTATCTTTAATTTCCCTTCCAATTCAAACTATTCTAGGATACTGTAGCTGTCAGTTTAAATTTAGCTACATTTTAATAACATATTGATTGCTGTCATCTTTAAGAAATGCTGCCATCCAATTCCAAAGATATTAGGTATCAGGACTTTAAGTTGAATTTAACTTTTTAGGTATTTTGACTCTCATTTTCAGGATGTGAAAAAACATAGCCCTTGACCTGCCCTCATTTTCTTTTCAGAGGTATGTTTTTAACACTTTGTTTTTTCTCAAAATAAAAGAAAGTGAAAAAACCCCACTGAATTTGTGGGTACTTGTAGTCAAAGGGGTTTAGTTTGGCCTCACTACAAAGGGGTGCATGTGAACTCTGAAATATCTCTACTACTTGGCAGAGAGAGCAGCTTTCAGTTGTAGAATTGTATTACTCAGCTGGGAGTCAAGATTCCTTTAAGTTCTCCGGATGAACTTTGACCATGGTGTTCTCCTATGTTGGGTGTTGGATAAAATGACAGAAGTATGCAGAACAGATCAGAGACAGCAAAACAGAGTTTCAGTGAAAGATAAAGAAGAAGGAAGGGAGGCCAAAGGGATCAATGCACATGCTAGTTTTTCCACAGAAATATATCCTCAGCACCAATTAATCTTCTCCTTGTAAATCACCAAGCTATAGGAGGTTGCATAGCTGTTTTCCTGATCTGAATCTCTTGCACACAAATGTTATGCAAAGGTGACTGGCTTTTATAGGCCTTTTGTTTTACAAACAGACAAATTTGTTTGTTTGTTTTAGAACAACTAATTCTTTCTGCTCTTTTGAATATCTACAATTACTTCTTCAATCATACTTAAACTTAACTGTCTTCAATTTTAGATCTGTATTATAATTTACCTCCCAGTTAAGCATATGCCAATATCAAGGGATCCATATTAACATAATGCACCAGCTCTTTAACCTTGGAAAATTAAATAACCCATTAAAAAATACGGAAAAAATCTTAAAAGCCTGACAGTTGTTCTGATGAATATTGACATTGAAAGGAAACTATAAAGGCTCTGACCATTTTAATTAAAGACCAAAAAAGAATTGAATCCAAGATGTAGATGTGTGGTTAATGAATATACATTTGACCAGCACTGATGCTCAGTTCACTGCCGGTACAGTATATCACATAACTGGGACCTTCAACACATCACAGGTTAGAATTTTAATATGTAAAAGGTAGGTGAGCACTATATGGCTAAAACAAGTGTCAGCAAAAGTCAACTGTTCAGCCCTGAGATGCTGCTCTCCAGCACTGTCATCACAAAAATCTTCCAGCCTAAATATCCTCATTTTGTTTGATGAGGTGGCCCCCATGTTTCTGCTTATTGCTTAGCAGTGCTGCTCAAGACAAACCAGAGCACTTTGCAGGGCAGAGTGTGGATCTTGCATACACAGTACAGTTAGGTATGGAACAGTATAAATGACGCTTACTCCCACTTCTAAAATAACTTCTGATAAAACTAGTTACAGTCTTTTCTTTCCACATTTATAAAACTAGAGTTACAGTCTTTCCATGTTTTACGTACAGCTTTAGTGAATGACTAGCTGTCTTCACTCTGTGGAAAAAGCATAGCTCCCTTTGTTAACCAAGTTGGATAAATCATGGTTTTGCCAGATTACTGGGGTAATTAGGATTTTTTAATGACAAAGACACTAAACTTTAGATGACTCTAGAATTAGACCACTGTTTTGACACTTGACAATGAACATTTATAAAGATTATTTCTGCAAGCTAATGGAAGTCATGCACTATATATCTACAGGATTAAATGTTACAGAATCAGTCACTGATGAACCACAGAAGTCCTTCAAAGCTGGTGTACAATTACATAATCTGTACTTTTCTGTAGTAAGATAGTATACAGAGCTACTTAAATTTTAGATCTCAAAACATCTGTGAACAAGCAGCAGGTAATGTATAAAAGATAAGAAAATATTTGTAACTTCAGCCAATACACCTTTATATAAAAGTTTTGCTCTTCCATTATCCACATAAGGACACAATTCCCTCCCAGTATGGAAGTTTTAATCAATTCAATTGAAATAATATTAGTTATAGGAATATTAGTTAAACAGGAAGATAGGTGGTCAAACAATATGTTTTTGTAAATTTATAATATATATTTCTATATATAAAAAATAAGTTCCCTATTTTTCACAAGATCACAGAATAAGCTGAATTGGAAGGGATCCTGAAGGATCACTGAGTCTAACTGTTGGCCCTGTGCAGCACCATCCCCTTATTTTTGTCCATATGGAGTTGAGAAAGGAAGAACAGCTTTAAAGAAGAAAAATCAACCCTGTAAAAAAACCAAACCACCCTACCAGTTTCTTACTCTTCCCTCTCTTTTCTTCCCCTTTCAGCTTTCTCTTCATCTTTCATTATCAGAAGGTATTCAGTATTCATTAAAGACATTAATAGGAACCAACAGAAGAACTCCTCACTAATTACAAAGCAAAGCAATTTATTTTTCCAGAAATATACTGATGCTAAACAAAAAGAAAACAAACTACCAAAATGCCACGGTAACACAGTTTGACTATTAGAAATGTCTGCTCAGGCATGGCAGAAACATTAAAGCTCATATCCTGCTGTTCTTAATTGCCTTAGGCTGCAACATTATGGTGGTCAAACAAAGACTAACAAGAAATAAGTGCCAAGTCCTCCTGGGCCTGAGAAGCAATGTGATGAGTAAAAAAGCATAAAAAGTATCACTTTAGCAGGCAAAGTCATAACAGGCTTTTCCATAATCAATACAGCAATTCATTCATTGATACATGATCAGTCCTAAGCTAAGCTTAGGAGATAAACCTGTTTACTAACAGTTGAATGAATAGTTTCCAGCCACTCTTTCCATTTCGACATCTTAACACAGCCATTACAAAAAAAATAAAAGCAGACTGCTCAATATAGGGAACATGTTACACTAATCAAAGATTGTATGCAAGAAGCTTAAGTTTGTATAGAAGGTTGGAAAGTATTTTCCTTGCTAATCCATAATTAATATATGCGCTTTTTTAAAAAAAGTATCTATTCTTTAACATCTGGTAATTCTACAGCACTAGTGGTGAAGATCTCTTTTTGCTTATTTCTTCTCTCACACTATTGTTTACCACAACTCCAAAATTATCTTGAATGCCATAAAACCTATAATTTCTCAAGGCTGAGATCCCATTGTCTTAGTTACTCTGAAAACAATAAGGCCACTGAAAAGAAAGTATGAACCTCTACAATATTACTTGATGTCCTACTTGCCTCCCCTTGTGGACTGTTAATGATGCTAATAAAAGTATTAAAAATTAGATACAACCCTTCCTTCCTCCTCCATACTGGGCTAAATTGACAGTGTTTTGGCAGAGAAGTTGCTGCACTATTTAGGACGAGGTCATGAACTTCCCTGTATGGACACAGCACCAGGCCAGGATTGCAGATGAAGACAAAAGAGAAATGGACGATGACTCTTAAGCAAGAGCTGGAGCAAAGAGCTGCCCAGGCAGAAGCAGACAGCAGACACAGAAACAGGCTAACACTGAGTGACTGTGGCCCACAGAGGAACTGAATTTTAGAAGGAAAGGAACCATCACATACACTGCCTGCCACCTGGAAGTTTTAAATTCTTCAGCAGATGTTATTTTCCCCAACCAGTAAGATAAAAAAGGAATGAATAAGCACATGTGATGGGGTGTTCTTACTCAGCTCAGTCCTGATAGTGAAAATTCCATGAGATTCACATCAATGTCTATTTCTCCAACAAGGATCTTACAAACTCCAGTGCAATATCCAGACTTCCTGGCTTTGATGCATATGGAGTCCACATACAAGATTGTTTTTCAAAACAGGTCCAACAAAATGTGCCTTGGAGGTTTTTTCGTGTTGCAAACAGAGCAAGATTTCATCCATCATGTTTCATATGAAGAGTTTCAGAGAAAGATGATGCTACATGCAGACAAAACCAGGACAATATCGCTGTGCTCAAAATGGGAGTGCAACCACACTCCAAGCTGGTTGGAGTGGTGGAGGCTGGACAAAAAGTGTGCTGTCCTCATACCATTACAGCCCTGGGTACAGCAGATCCTGCCACAAGACATACGGTATGCTCAGCACACAGTCTCCAGCAGTCCTGAGGACTGCAAGCCCCCACAGTAGGCTTCATACTTGTTTTGCAGGTGGTCAATTTGCATACAACTCCTATAATAGCTGTCATCCAAGGAAATTTCTCCCAAGGTCAGCCAACATGAATACTGCACATGGTATTTCAGGCGTTTGCTGGTTATACTTAGATTTAGGATAGTCTTCAGAACCTTTACAAGAGCTACAATTTTAAGGGGGGAAAAAAAACCAAACCAGGAGAGAAAAAAATAAAGAAACCCTTTACATCAGCAGGACAAGCACAGCTCTGCAAGTAACAGAGGCAGAGAGAGCAAGAGTACAAATTTGCTTTGGGATCCAGAGACACTGCTAGTGAGGCAGGAGTTCATGTACTGCTTTACAAGCAGGCCCAGCAGCACCCTCCTTTCCAGGGGCATGGAGAAGGATGAAGAAAATAAGGAGGAAGGCTCCAGATGGGACGTAACTTTCAATCTCTGCCATCTCCAGAATGCAAGCCTGTTCATGACCTGCATGTTTTCCTTTTCACATTTCACAACCACCTTCAAATTAATTAATAGATTCTTTAAGATTTAAAGTTCAGCAGTTTCCTTTGCAAAACAATTTTCAGCTTGTGATAAGGCCTGTTTATGTCACTCACAAATAACTAATTACACCAATTGATGCTGACTAAACAAGGTGAGAATTAAGCCAAATTGCACAGGGTAACTTAGGTGCTTTTGCTGAGGCACAGATAGGTAGAAACAGCACCTTGCAAGGTCTTCGGTGTTAATCATAGTGGTTGGTGGGATTTAAGGGTCATAAGACAACAGTGGTAGAAATGCAATGCAGAGCAGCAGATTCAGAAATTGAGACACTGAAACTCCTTGCTTTGTCCTGACATGAAAGCATAAGACTGTAAATCCACACCCTCTGTTCTAAAGTTTGGTTAGATCAATTTAGTGGCTGTAGTAAAATCCTTCAGCTGCACTGACAAGTGTCACCAGGCACAGGTAGTGCAGGATGAAGGAAGTGAGAATAGAGGGATGGCACTAGGACGTGAAGCTATGTAGATCATTGAAATAATAAGAGTGGCAATCCCACATCATCTTAGATTCCGTAAAATACAGCAGAGTTCAATAAACAATGTAAACACAGTATTTTCTGATTTGACATTCAGTGTGATTTTGCATGCTCCATCAAGTCTCATCATTGCCTATGACAAGGCTTCTGTTCTGATGGCTGTATTTCACAGCTATGGAGCAAAGTGGCAAAGCTGGGGCTTTTGACAATAGACTGATGAGAATTCTGGAACCTTGAAAAAATTAGAAGAAATAGAAAATCATAGAATCATGTCATCATGTGTTTCCACTGAGATAAATGGCAAGTATATGGTAAACAGTGATACTATTTAAAAATATGTCTAACTGCTGTTTTTCCAATCATCTTTGACTTTGAGAGACAATGCTAATACTATACTAGTCATAATTTTGTTATTATTAAGACTAGATGTCTTGGTAATTTGTTAATAGCAGAAAAACCAAGGAATACATATCTTCCTTGGTTACTACTCCACATTTGGAATTTGTCTCAAAGATATGTCTAAAATGAGGTTTCCTCATTTGACTGTTTCACAGTCTTTAGCAATTTCTCTTTGCTTCTTAATAGTTTTAATTCATCTCCTTATTGGCTCTAAGCTTCCATTTTGCTTCCCTGTAGAGCTTCATACAGACAGTCACACCTCCTTACCACTTCTCACCAATTCTCAATAACCATCAAACACATCCACTCCACCTTTTTCCACATATCCAGGTTATTAATTTTGACATGCCTTCTCCATGTTAAAAAACTGTTTCTTTTAGTGGGCCTGGCACTTTTCAAGCCCTTAATTTCCAGCTTAAAACACACAAACACCACATTTGACATTAAGAATTTGTCAGTTAACAGTTTTAAGAGCTTTTGCACTTAACCCTCAAAAATAAACATCCTGAAGTAAACCACTAGCACAACCATGTTGACTGCAGACACCTCAAAGCTGAACTCATGCTTCCAGCAGCACCAGTGGAAATATCAGAACTTACACAAGGAGGGGCTGAATAGACATGCATTTCATCACCAGCACCTGATCTTCAATCAACTTGCAATCCCAATCAGAGGGCTTACAGCTGCATGCTAAGTTTCAAAGGAAAAAAAAATCACCAGTCCACATCAAAAGATGTGTATTGGATAATTTTATTTGTATCAAGGAGCTGAATTAGACTCCTAGAAAGGTAAACAAATGAATTTTATATTCATAAATAACAAATCAATTTGAATCACCCGTTAAGCACTACAGGAACTATAAAGACTCTTTAATTCACTTTGAGCATATTATTACCATGCCAGCAAATTTTTCCCTTCTGATAACTCACAGCCAAATAAACACTATTGAATTTTGGATGCAGTGGTTGAACCTGTAAGTGGGAGTCCCTGGTCTGTTTCCCTGATTGTTCACCACACACTTACACTAAACAGTCTGAGACTCAAATACCATTCCTGACAGGTAACGCAGTTTGCTCATTGGATCACTGAAAAATGGCTCCAAAAAACCTAAAATGGCTCCAAACCCTGTCTCTCCCACTGACATGCCTTGCACTGTCAGGCAACCTCCCACTGTAGTGAGATACTAAACAATGACAAAGGGCACAATCCATTTTTAAATACACTAGTATGAACACACACTGTGCATGGACCACAGAGTGCTCTGCACAGCCCACTACAGCAGCTGACAAGGGAAAAGTTAGACACGTCCACATAATAAGCATCAGTCAAGGAATTGTGCCAAGAGATGTGCCATGGGGATGAACCCCAACAGGCAGGGAACAGCCACACCAGGAATAGGCTGTTCATTCCACTGATAAGCAGCTCATGAGGGGAGAGCAGTCAATATTGTCTACTCAACTTCAGCAAGGCATTTGACACCATCGCTCACAACATCCTCATAAACAAATTCAGGAAGTGTGGACTGAATGAGCGGACAGCGAGATTGATTGAGAACTGGCTGAATGGCAGATCCCAGAGGGTGAAAATCAGTGGCAAAGTTGGTGGCCTGTCCCTAGCTGTGTCCCCCAAGGTTCAATACTAGACCCTGAACTGTTTAACTTGTTCATCCTTCACCTGTGTAAAGGGGCAGACCTCTCCTCAGCAAATTCAGTTATGATACTATGCTGGGAGGAGTGACTGACACCCTGAAGTGCTGTGCAACCCTGTCTTGGCTTGCAATGCAAGATGTAACCAAAAAGTATGTACTCTATCACCAGCTGTTAAAACCAGTTGGGGCAGTGTTTCTTTATCTCTTCCATGACCCATCCTCCCTCCAGGGGGATATCTTCTTTTAATGGGCCATTGAGGCTCACTGCATGACTGATAAAATTAAATCACCCGTTGTGAGATGCTCCACTCAGCAGGAAGAGCCAATCATTCCTACCTGGATAAAACCTGAGATTCAGAACACCAGGACAGCTGGTTTTCCACTCGATTCCCAGAGGAAGACCAGACCCATCTCATCACCACTGGACCTTCAGAGGAAACCTACACCCTTCTACTGGATCATCTCTGCTTCAACAGAACCACATTTGTCACTCCAGGAGGACTTAATTGGACTGCTACCAACACCCTGACCAACAGGGTGTCAGGCTGTATTCTGACTCTGTCAGTGCTTTTTTTTTTGTTTGCTTTTTTTGTACTACTACATTTTAATTTTAATTTTCCTAGTAAAGAACTGTTATTCCTATTCTCATACCTTTCCCTGAGAGCCCCTTAATTTCAAAGTTANGTATCCTGGGGCATGAGGAAGAGCATTGCCAGCAGGTCATGGAAGGCTGTCCTGCCCCTGCAGTCAGCCCTGGTGAGGCTGCACCTGGAGTGCTGTGTCCAGCTCTGGGCTCCTCAGGACAAGAGAAACATGGAGCTCCTGGGGTGGGTCTATCAAAGGCTACAGAGATGATGCCGGGTCTGGGGCATCTCTCTTATGATTAAAGGCTGAGAGTGGTGGTGCTGTTGAAAATCAAGAAGAAACAACTGAGAGACTGTCTCATCACTGTATATAAGTATTGCAAGGAAGGGTGTCAAGACAATGGACCAGTGGTGGACCATCTTTTCAGTTGTGCCAAGCAATTGGACAAGAGGCAGTGGGCAGACACTGATGCACAGGAAGTTCCACCTGAATGTGACTAAGAACTTATTTACTGTGCAGGTGACCATGCACTGGAACAGACTGACCAAAGAGGGCGTGGAGTCTCCCTTACTGGAGATATTCAAGAACTGTCCTGACACAATCCTGTGAAATGTGCTCTGGGATGACACTGCTTGAGCAGGGAGGTTGGACAATATGACCCACGGTGGTCCCTATGTATTTTACCCATTCTGTGATTCTGTGAAGATGACAGTTCTGGAAACACAAAACGGCATCAGTACTATCCTCAGGTATTGCTATTGAAATAATATAAAGAAACATTTCCAAAGGCATCACATTGACAGCTCATGCACTTACTTTGATTGTGCTGGTGGAGGCTGATAAAGACAAAGTATTATGAGTTGTACTGGAATTAGATTAGCAACCACTTGGCAAACAACACTTCAAAATTTAGCTTATACTTCTGAAAGGCACTTACAATGACCTTAGTTCTAACTCCAAGATAGCAGGTGGGTGTCAGGGCTTTACTCAGATGAAAATAATTTTTAAAAAATCAGGTGTCAGAACACTGCTTAGCAATTTGACTGAGCTAAAAAAATGGATACCATACAGTTGATGCAGAAGTTTTGGCTCAAATTGCCTACTTTAGAAGCCTATATTTACCAGCTCAATAAAAATATTCAGCAATAAATGCATGCTACTACAGTTAAAAAGCATCTAATCAAAGAGCAAGAACCAGTGTTTGTTAAGAGCTAGTTATTTCAGTGTGACCTTTTTTTATGAACAATTTTTCTTACAGGGTACCTGAATGAACTGGTAGGGTTTCATACCTCCAAAAGCTATGTGTGAAACAAGAACTAAAAAAACCTCCCTCACCCCCACCTGTGCATAAATATCAGAACAGATATTAAGAAAAAAACAAGCCCCAGTGTTTCTGTATCCATGAAATAAACAGAGGCCAAAACCAAGCAGGTTCATTAGCTACTTATGGAATAGTTACACTGCAAAGTCAGTTTTAAAGAAAGCTGTATTTAAAACCATTTTATAGCTGTATGCTAAACATGGTATAGTCTTCCTAAACTGGTGCACTTAGGTGCTCACACGGTTATGTCCAAAAGAGGCTTAACTGAAGCATCAAATACTAGTCCATGTAGCAAAAACTGCCATTTCCCACTCACCAACAAGTTTTGTGTTTACAAACAAATTGCTTAATGCAGTAAATAGAATTACATGAGCAGGAAGTACTCATGTTAATTGCAACAATTTTTCCAGTGTTACAAGCAAATGAAGAGTAACAGTTCTTCAGGAATACAAACAGCATAGATATAAGAAAAAATGATCTAGGGTTCCCTCCATAAGGAAAGTCTTGGGTTTTACAAAAACATTGTTCAGTGGCAGAAGTATCAAGACAAAAGACAAACACAATGGCGCAGCAGAAGGTAACCTGTACAAGATCTAGATGTGGATTCTATCTGTAAAGGCTGACTTAGTGCAAGTGATTTGAGAAGTACCATGTCTGTCTCAAGACCAGCAGTATTCTTTAAATGTTGGATTTGCTGTTGTTACTAAGGAGAAGAGGACATTTTAAATATATTTTAATGTCTAGTAAAATTGTTCCTTGTAAGAACAACGGGGGAAGAAGCAGATTGTCTTTTCTTTGTCTAAGAAATTCACCTCAGAATAATATTAATTCTCCAGTTCTGCTACCAATAAAAGTGGCATATTGAAAAGAACCCTATAATACTCTTCATCTCGTCATCCCAATGATAGAACTATTCTAGCTTCTATTGCAGTCTGATTTTAAAAATTATAAATAACGTGGACAAAAGAGGAAGTTTTGTTGGTTTTTAAAAAATTTCTATGTCTTATTTAAGCTCACAAAAGACATAATTCTCAGTAAAAACTACCTCAGACCTTGAGTGCCCATTAAGATCCATTGTAAGAGACATGGGCAGCATTTACATTCAGATATGAGGTTATCTCAGGGAATCTAGTATTCATTGCTCATTTCACAAAATTCAGCCAAAATGGGCCATAATTTAATCATGTACTTCAGCACCTGTGTCTTTTTAATGAAAACTTCTCAAAGATCCTTTGAGTTTTACTATCATGCGTAGCTGGACATACCAGCTGAGCTGTGGGGTACTTCTGAGAACCATGAGTAACTAGGACTCAAATCAGCAGAACATCTATTCCCAAGCAATCCTAATTGTCTCACAGTAAAAATCAGTTCCTCCATATGTCTAGATATAGAAAAGGGACGTACACTCGAACATTGAAAAAGCACTTGGAAATCAGTATCCAGAAACTAAAAGTAAGTTAATCCAACAGAAGTGTTCCTGTCTAATTGCAGGTTAACTCTTTAGTTACACATGGTCAGTGAAAAACCCAAGTAGTGCAAAAGCACAGGTGTTCTGATTAAAGCCAATCATCCAAATAGCTCCTTAGGACCCCAGGTTACAGCATACAGTCATTTGGCAACAGAGATACACAGTACAAATTATTGCATATACTTATTTTCGTTAGTATGAAAAGTCCCCTAAGATACCTGCCATGGCTGTGTACTCCACAGTAAGCCATACTGGCGAAAACACTGTTTTCTCCAATATCACATAGTACATTCTTTCAGAATTTTGTACAGACAAGCCAGGACTAGCAGTCTGTTGGAAATGAACAGGCCTAAAAAGTAGGCCTAAGAATTGTGAGAATACACATCAAAGATGGTTTATTTCACCAACACTTCACTGTAACGTGTTGACCATTTAAGCTTATTCTTCAGTTTTCCAAACTCAGGAAAGACTTCATCATATGTCCTATTACAAGAAGAGCTTCAAGATTAACTATGGATCCAAGACTACAGCATACTATTTACAGAATAAGTAATTTAAAAGCACTTTAAAAACCCATATTCTACACCCAGAAACATTACCTGTTATGGTCTGGGCTTAGTGAGTTTGTTTGTTTGGGTTTGGCTGTGATGTTGTTTTGCTTTACTACAAAATATACTTTTTGAAGGGGAAAAAATACCATTTCTAAATAAGCTGAGATTCAGCCTAGTGGACAGTCACAAAAAACCTTTCCAGACCTGAGCTTCAAAACTGAGGAGCAAAGTTCAACAGGGGTAGGTCTGAGTTCAGACATTTTTTAAACATTTTCCACCAGAATAAACAGACATTGCTGTAGTAAAAGGTAGGTCTATCCCACCTGTAGTGGCCCTTCCCTTGCGCACACCCCTGAATTTGCGGTCAGCTAGGTTACAGTACTGACACAGCTCACTGCACAAACATTGGTGATGTAGTAGACAAGAGGAGGAAGCAGTGCATGCCTTCTGTGGTTCCCACCATTTGGTGGCAAGGTCTGTGAAAATTTAATAATCAGGATGTTGGCAAAGAGCGCAACCACAAAGATCAACAAAACAATGCCTGTGAATCATTTGCATGTATGTGGAGGAAGAAAAAACCTGAGAGGAGCTATGTATTTCAAGTTCTCCCCTTCCATTACAGAAAATGAGTGATGCAGTCTGCTTAAGTTAGCTAACTTGATAACTGTAACTAAAAAACTGGAAATCATCACTAGTTACTGGAAATGTCAATATATGCTTGTATCTGGCAATCCAGCATCATCTATTGCATGTTTAAACAGTATCTTCCTAGACTAATTTTTTAACAATGATTGGCATTCATCCCTACTTGCCACCAAAGAAGTGTACCAGAGGGCAGTCTGTTGCCAGAAGCATGACTGTGATGCAGGTCCAGAAAATCAATATAGTATTGAAACACAGCTCCATTACTTCACCAAATGGAGTAATGCCACTACCAGGACTCTGTGTATATAAAACAGAGCTCAACACTGCATAGTGCAAGGACCAGGTGGAATAAACCCACAGCTCCCTCTAGCCTCTTCTCCCCTCTAATATTTCTGTCCCGAACACAATACTAATTTTGGTGGATCTCACATGACTATGCCTTGGGAAATATGAAAAACTTGAAACAGAATGGAGAAAATAAGTCTATCATCAAAACTGGATATAAATGCAGATTTTTCATAATGCAATGCTTTCACACCCATTACATCTTACCTTTAAGACTGAAGATACCTAGAAAAGCCTTGCAGGGAGAACAGCACAAAACCCTGAACTAGAAAGCATGCTTTTCAAAAATTTTTTTACAGAAAACTTCCACCTAAAGAGGGCTTTTAAACAGGGCATTTAAATACATGTTTCATGATATCTTTAAAAAAGAAAAAAGAAGTGGTGTCTGGTTTTTTTTCCACTTTAAATAATACAGAATACTTTGTATCTGAGACAGTTTTGCACTGGAGAACACTCTCAGGCTTCCCCACGTGTGTGGTTATAGTATTAGTAATAGTTAGTGTGACAGTGAACAAAGAAACAAAATGCACATTGGTAAAATACAGGCACATACACATATACTCATGCAAGGTCCATTCCAGACCTAGTCACAGCCTGGCTGGGTATGAACACACCACACTGGTTTCCTTGCTAAGCACCTCTTGACTTTTAACTTCTGGACTAGCAAAGACCTTGGTCCTTGGTAATTACTTTAGGCGTTAACAGCTTCCAAATTACAGATATCTAAAGGAGAAGAAAAATTAAGTTCTAGTCCAGTTGAAGTATGTGCATTGTTTATATGATCCGAAATACTTTGGAAAACCATAGTCTCAACTAAAACAATGTCCAAGAGTTACTTTATAAGATAATGCTCTTCTCTGAAGAACGCTAGTGCATAGACACAGATTTGAAAGGCAATGATTTAAAGAGCCATTAGCTAAGCACCTTAAATCAAATTAGTTTAATGAGACAATCATAAAATCATGTTTTGCAACAACAATTCCCATAAAAGTGATATCTAAAGTCTACTTAAAACTTAAAAGTATCTTAATTCTACCTAAAATTCTATTAACTAGCAGGCAGAAATACCCTGCTCAGCTCTAGTTAAGTGTCATTGCCTTCCCTGATTAGAAGTGCTGGCCTGTTAAAGAATTACAGGCCATTGCAATCTTTGTGACTCCAAGACTGTGTATTTCCTTAGATACTGGCTCAACATCTAGTTGAGTCCTGCAAAGACAATAGTAACTGTGGTAAAGCAAGCACTGTTTTGGAAAAAGAATTCACAAGAACATACGCAAACATCTGATGCTTGCCTTGAAACACTGAGAATAAAAATGATGAACATGATGAATTGTAAGGACTTAGAAGTTTATTTTCAGCAGAATTAGGATTTTTTTTTTATAGGATGGTTGGCCTATAAAATCTTAATAATACACGGAAGTACCAAAACAGACCAATTGCAACCTTAAGTCATTACAAATAACTTCACTACACCAGCAATCAACCCCTCATGCTGGTCAGGACACTTATTTATGTTTTGCCAGGCCAGAATATCTTGTTCAGATTTCTCATGCTTGTTTTGAAGTCATAAAGTGACTGTGACAGAATACAATTTTAAGCATGGTAGAGGTCTACACATATTGTTCTCTGAAAAGTAGTTTATTAAGTATTTCAAGCTGACTTACATGCAGTCTATATTGGTATTTATACATTACTAATTCTTTACAGATAATCAAGTTTTATTAGTGTAATCTGTAGAACTTGTTAGACTCTCCATTCTGCTACAGAAGACAGCATAAACTACATTGCTGTCATGGCTTTCACACAACAAGCATCTCATTTTACCCCTGAGACAGCAAGATGGCCAGGAATTGCAGTAATACTGAACTACTGCCAAGCAGCTACACTTTCCACTCTACTATCTGCAGTATTTCTGTGGAGCACAGATGATGTAAGTGTTTCTAAAATAAAGTTTTGGGAAAGCTACCATTAAAACTTGTGGGAGGAAAACAGGTTAAAAAATTTGAGACTGAACAAATTCAATGATCAATAATACTTCTGGTTCCCAATAGCTTTATAGTGCTCATGTCTTGTTACCCAGATACAGAAAGCAAACTGAAACATTTCAGGACAAGACTGTAGTTTGTGCTATTTAAAGAAATGTGTTTGACTAACTGTACACACTTCAAATACTGCAAGATCTAGGAGTGGATCAACCAGTTGCAGACTACCAAAAATTAAAGTACTTATTTCTAGGCAAGTGCAGCACTAACAAGTATACCATAAAATACTAATCATTTTCAATATTCTCCGGCCAACTTAAGGGCCCTAGTATTCTAATTCTGCCATCTCAAACTGACATGTATCATAACCATCTTGATGAAGATAACATACAAATATAGTCCAACAAAACTGAAGATGAAGCCTTTATAAAGACACCTTGATTAACATGACATGACAGAGATGAGCACATCTTCCAGAAGCTTTTAATTTTTAATTCCTTACAATTTAGCATGAATTATGGCAAAAGCAAGTAGCAAATTTAGATATTTGTCCTCAGCCATCACGTAAAGGCCATCATATGAAGTAGTTATGGCGAGACTACCCATCAATAAATCAGGACTAAATACTAGATACTATGTTTACTAGGACACCAGTTTCTGCATCCCCACTAGAATTCACAGATGTGCAAGCTTCCCCATCGTGTCTGGAAAGAAGTGTATTCATTCCAGCCTAAACAATGACTGCATCACTGTCTATACTTCCCCTGCTCACAGACTGAAGTACAAGCAGTACCAAAGTTAGGAAAAATACAGCAACAGTTCCAACTTGTAACACAATACTTACCTGGTCAAGCTGCCAATATAAATCCTGAGTATGCTTTACAGCTGTTACTTGAGGATTTTAATGCAATCAGATTCCTGCTCTAAGAAGACTGATTGTGCAATACTGACAATGAACACACAAATACATGTTATCAACTAGGACAGAACATAGTTTTTACACAAAATCCATGTTTCCCTATTAAAGAATGCTATAATGTATGTGGTCAATCTAACAGAAGGTTGTCCACAATGGTTATATCACTTAACAGTAACTACTGATTAGAACTTGTCTTTAGGCAACAGGAATGAGGAACTGGGAGAAGTGAGACAGACTGGCAGATAGAGAAACAAGACTAGACACCCTGGGTGCCTGGCCTATATAATCCACAGGGCTTGATATACTTACCTCCTGTGAGATGAAAGACACACACAGACATACAGGATACAGCACTAAGAAAGTGTCCTCAGTGACACTGCTACTAAGGACTACTGCTGAACTACTCTACATTTCTCTAGTTTCAAGTTGCCCAAAAAACTGTTTAATAGCAGCACTGGCCCAAAGCCCAGTTACTCATCAGTTGTCTTTCACTACACACCCAGTGCATAATTACCTGGCTTGCCTGATGGTATTGCACATGCCGAACAATCTGAACTACACCAGCAGAAAAGTGAATTTTCCATTATATGAAGGAAGGCTAAGAAAGTCCCTGCTGGTTTGGCAAGCCAACTTCCCTCCCCCAAGTTTTCTGTGTTCCAACCATCGAAATAGGTGAGCTCTCCACCAGTCATGAACTACAAGATCACTCTACAAGCTACAGCATAGCAGTACCCATTAAACACTGAATATAATACACAGACCATCAATGTGACCCAGGTACATTGAATTACCAATGACTTTGCAACTTTCTTCTAGAACACTCAGTTTTTAGACCTTAGTAGATCATAGAGTATCAACTGCTGAATTAAAAGCCCAGTGCACCCTGGTGTAGAAATACTCTGAAATCCACAGGCACTTGAATTTAGAAATTAATACAAAACAACTACAGAATCAAGACCTCTCCTCTGAACAGTAACAAATGTCTGATACATAACCACAGATCCACTAAGTAGGTGCTGGCCCTAGCTCGGGTGTACTCACTCAGATTTAGAGAGATGTGGGCTTATCAGTAACATTCCTACATTTTCAGATTTGTCCTCCTTTTTAGAAGATGGTCTGCAAAGGAATTCTGTATTGCAATACCCCAAAGCATACTGTCTAAAATGTCTTTAAAATATTTGCTAGCAAATTTAGTCTTCTTAAACTTAATGTGCCAAGATACTACTCAAGTCATCTCACCAACAACTGTGTTTTTTAAGATTATTTCAGCTCTCTACAGGCAGGGATTTGAACTGTTTATTAAGAAGCTATAACACTAAAACACCAAGAAAACTGGAGTTCAGGAGACAAAACGTTTGCTCCTCTTCAACAGTCCCGTGGATTTATAATATGATATGCTTAACTCAAATATCTACAGACACAGTATTGATTTTAAATCAATGAGAAGGTTTTCATTATTTTAATTTTACATAATCCTGCATCTGACTAGCAACTTTAACTATATATCACTCCAAAAATTATAATATCATTTAGACTTTAGCAGAAATAGCTGCAAGTTTGGGTTTATTCTGTTTGAATTTTTTTAATGGAACAGAAGACAACAGAAAAATAAAAACTAGCCTAATGAGCAAGGAGTCATTCCTTCCTATATCTTGACCTGTGACCTCCAGTGATAGGACAGAGACAAGGATGCAGCTGCTACCATCACACACGCAAGGAAGTTAACAAATTGAAGAATTCAAATGTCCTAAACAGCCTGAGGAGACATCTGTAACTCCCACAGTAATATGCTGATTTCACATCCAAATTCCTAAATGACCAAAATACAAAGGACATGATTTGTAACTTTTGTAGACTTTGAACTATTGTCATAAAATCTTATTAAAACAGCATCTTGCTAATGCTCTGAAAATCTGCCTCCACCTTGCTGTTCGCCAGATTGTACCAGGTTTCTGTTGCTTTGGAACATGGATGTGTTTCCATTCCACTATCAGACAAGCCCAGTAGAGTGAATTATTTTTTCACATGACTGTACAAATTCCTAAGGATACGACTGTGGAAAGTTTTCATAGGTATCTATGTCACATTTTTATCTACCAATTTATATGACATCTGACTAATTTTAGAGATTTATTCCTTCTAGTTTCCTTAATCCAATCTCAAGTGGATTCCCCGGTTTACTAGGGAACCTGTTGTGAAGCCGATTTCCTTAGAGGCTTCAATTTATTGAGAAATTCCCACCCTGTTTGATATTCTCTGAAGACTCCAGAAGAGTGAAAGCAAGCCTTTGCTGTCCTGGAATTTCACCCTAGTGCACTGAGTTTAAAGCACTCGTTTTCAGGACTGAACATCGCCTAACAACCCACGAAAGGTCCTCACGGTGAGGAACTGGTAGCCGTGACGGCTCTTCCAGAATTCCGATGTGGCTACGGCAGAGACAAACCTCTGCAGATCGCGGTGCGCCCCTCACGGATCGCACTGCTCTCCCCTTACCAGGCTGATGCACAGCACCGACTGCAGCACGATTCCTGCTGCTGGCGCACCCCGCCAGTGAGACCCCTCGACTCCGTGCGCATCCAGCAGCCCCCACAGCTCTGCGGGCGGCCGCTCCCAGCCCCAGCCCCGGCACCAGCCCGACGGCCCCCGCGACATCCTTACCCCATGGCGGCCGGCAGCGCCTGGCACCGGTGGTGCCGCGTCCCCGGGGCGCTCCTCGCCGCGCCGGCAGCTCTGCAGCCCCGTGGCGGCGGGGCCGCTGCTCTGGGCTCGCCGCAGCTGCCGGGGGCCGAGCGGGGCCGCCCGCGCCCTAGGGAGCGCCCCCCGCGGGCCAGGCTCCCATGGCCACCGGCCCCGCCGGGCGCCCACAGGCAGCAGCTCCGGCCCCCGGGCGGGCGGCAGTGGTGGCTTCGGGGGTGGACGGGTCCCCTCCTGCAGGCGAACGGGGAGGCGCTCGCTTTCTCCGCGAGCGACTGGCGGCGGCTGCGGCGCTTTTCGCCGGGACGTGCGCGGCAGCGGAGGGCTCCGTGTGCCTCAGAGGCGGAGCGGGATAGAGCAGGCGGTGCACACAGAGCTCCACGCCGCCGCTCTCCTTAGCACCGCCACCAGCAGCGTGGCGGGCACGGATGCATTTTCCCGAGAAGGCAGAGCGAGCCGTGGCACCGGCGCTGGCATGGGACTCCTAGCCAGAGGCCGCTACCGACGAGCTGCGGCCGCGCGTCGCCCGCGGACACCGGGGCGCCGCTTTCCCCCGATCAGCCCGCCCGCCCACCCCCGGCTGCGGAGATACGGGGCACCGCTCCTCCTTCCCGCGGCTGCGGGCCCGCTCCTCGCCGTCACGCCTTCTTCTGCAGCGAGCGGGCGGGCATCGTCCTGGGGCGCGGCGGATCGGTCACTGACAGCGGGAGGCGGGAGGGGCTGCCGCCGCCGAGCTCGCGCTGTTCTGCGGCGGGGTCGAGGGCTCAGCCCCGCCGGTGGGACAGAGGGAGGGAGCGATGGCCGCCTCAGGCGGTGCCCGGTTGCTCCGGCGCCACCGAGCCGCTGCCTGTGCCCGCTCGCATCCCCCGCCTCCGCCTCACACCTCCGGCACCGCCCGCTCGTCCCCTCGCGGCGGGCAGGCGCAGCCGCCGCGCGGAGCCCGCTCCTCCGTCTCGCTCCTCCTTCCAGGGAGGGAAGGAAAGAGGCGAGAAGAGCGGAGTGGAGCCGCGCCCTGCCCTACAGCCCCGCGTCGCACGCGGCCAGCGCACTCCTGCCCGCGGCGGCACCTGCTCGCTCTGCCTCCATCCTCCACCCGGGGAGCTTTAAATAGACCACGTCACCGCGCTCCCCTACGCACCGACGTCACGCCCCGCTCCCGGCGCTGACGTCACCGGGGTGCGGAGGATTATGTCAGAGTGGTCCACGCCGCCGGAAGCTCTTCTATAATAGGGAACGGCGGAGGGGGGAGAGCGGAGCGGAGCGGGGAGGGCTCGGGGTGCTGGTGGAGCCTGGGCCGCCTCCTCCCGCCCCCGGCTCCTGCGGCGCCGTCTCCACGGCAACGCCGCGCCCGGCGGCTCGGCGGGGAGAACCGGTGTCACGGAGTCATGGGCGAAGGCGGCGCGGAGCCCTCTCATAAATCTGGCTACTGCAACTTCCCAGCCCTCCGCCTTGCCAAAACACGTGCCCGCGTCCCCCTGCTCTGCAGACACTCTGCAGACACTTAACACAGTCAGCGTTACCGGAAAAGCGGGGAAGCGACAAGGCAGCCATTCTAAAATTGTCCCCCCAAAAATGTAGATTCCAGCACATCCGCGCTAGTACTATCGAAAAGAAAGAGCTGGATAGGACCTACAATATTTGGCTGAGTTCTTCAGTTGTGCCATGCAAATAGCATGCTTCTAATCCATCAGAGCTGCCCAAGCTCCAGAACCATGTCCTATCTTGCAGGGATATACCTCATCTTAAGTTCCGCAAATACTTCCATTAACTCCCTGAGATTCCCCAATTTGTAAACGTAAGGTTTAACTACTCCAGTACACTGCCAGTGTAATTGGGATGCCCCAGGTGGAACATGCTCCTTGCTAGGATCTCTTTCATTATTTTCACGGTATTTTCTGCATAAGTGAGGTTGTCACTACCAGAGGCATATTAAACTACAGTAAGCATAAGAGGAAGATATTGATACTATACTAGATGCCAATCTCCACATAAAAATTGAAGAAGCCCACAATATTACCAATGTGTGTTACAGAATTGTAAAGCACGATAAAGCCAACCATGTTGCCTTAACAAAAGGGTTGTTTTTCCTTTCATAGAATCTCTATTACTTGGGACCAAGTGTATCCCAGGAAGAGGCTGGAATAAAAGACAGCTAAAGCACTCACCTAACAATCTAATCTTCCCAGCGTCAGGATGCACATTTCCAAAAC
>WAAE01000737.1:0-24014 GCA_013400495.1 Nicator chloris
AAAAAAAACAACAACAAAAAAGTGACCATTGATATCAAATTCTTGGGTTAATGTCTCCCATTTTGGACACTCTTCAAAATAAAAATTTTAATCGTTGAGGTTTTTACTTAGTTGTTGGAATACTATTTCAAATTAGATTGACTCATGACCACTAACATCAAGGAATTAAATAATTTTTAGTTCTGTTTAATATTAGCTTCATGTATCTGGGGATTTGATGGGCAATATCTCAAATAATAAAATCCTCTATTTTGTAACTGCATATTTATGCAACAAATCTTGAGCATGTAAATAATACCATTGAAATCTATAGAATAAGCCACATATATGATGTCATATGTATACCTACACCTACAGAGAATGAAATTCAAGCTCATCTCCAGTGAAACCTGGTAGGGCCAGGAAACAGTTACTAATATCTAAAATATTATACTAATGAATAAATGTATGAGTTTTCTGCTCCCTGTAGTATATTTTTAAGTAGATCACTCTTTTAAAAAATATTATTATCCAGTTCTGCAACTTGATTATTTGGTATCTTTAAGAAAACCCTCACACTCTACATTGTTTGTTACATCCATAACAATCCACACAACACATCTATCAGATATTTGCAATGGACTTCGATGCTGAATTTCTTTGCTGGCAAAAATATTCCCACAGAATGCTATTTCTTTTCATGTCCTCAGAAAATACATCGTCCTCAAAATCAACTAAAGACAGCTGGGTAGGAAGTACAGTACCTTTATAACCTTGGGGGGGCTAAGAGATCATGTTGTAGCATAATGGGGAAGAAAGGAGAGCCACGCTACTTCTGCAGTTTTTTGCTTTTATAATTGCCTAGAAAGTGAAGGTTAGGCAGGGTATCTTTCATAAAGTGGAAAAACATTCTTTGTCACCACTGAGTTTTAATAGGCAAGTCATGTCTATTAATAAGGGCACATCTGTTCCAAAGGCTTGCATTATGCAGGTGCCTGTTCCTCTTGTGTTTTTTGATTTTACAGTAGATAATTAGTTAGACATGATTACTTGCAACCCCCATTTGGACCACTTATCGCATTATCAAAGGCTTTAGTTTCTAATTATGAAATATGAAACAAAAGCCCTACCTTTGCATGTGTAGCACTCAAATATATACCTGTTAGGACTCTGAGACTGATTGTTTTGTACTTAAAACAAATTGGCACCAAGGTTAGTGATAAAAAGAGGATCTAGTTTTGCTTTACAACCCTGTGAGAGGTAAACACAGCCTTTCCTATTATTTTCCTAATATCTACAAAGACCTTAAATAATATTTCATTACCTAATCTAGGTTTAAAATACAGCTTTTTCAAAATCTGTTCAATGAATGTGACAGGCACAGATCTTAAAACCAACAATTTCTTCTCGTGAAGCACATATTGAAGTACCTTCTCTTTTCTGACAATTCATGGATCTATTTTGCTATTCCAAAATTTTCTCTCTCCATCTAAACTAAAAAATTTTCTCTCTCCATCTAAACTAAAATTACAGTCAGTCTCTTTGACATCTCTGGCAGTGCTGCAGCTGTTAGCTTAGGCTCAGTATGGCTAAAACAGAAATACTGTTCTGCCTTTCAAGATTTACATTTATCCCTTCTATCAGAGTAAAAAACAGTGCAATGCCTATTACTGTCACACTTGTACAAAATGTCATTTTGGGTTTGGACCTTTTCCTAAATCTGAATATACAAAGTTTGCACGTTCTTGCAGAGCAATGCTGCTATAGTTGTGCCTTTCTTACACATGCATGCTGAGAAAATTATTTCCTGAGGACTTTTGAGTTTGTGTCTTGGCTGCTGCACTATTGCTCTCCTCAGCAGAGAAGCAGTCCTCCCTATCCAATGTCTATCTTGATTGTTATTTTAATCTACATAATCCCACTATCTCTCATTCTTCATATTTTGCTTGTCTCCAAGACCTTCACTTGTCTATTAACTCAGGGTAATCTCAGCAGCTCAGTTATTCAAACTGGTGTCCCTGGGCATTCTTGGTGATCTCTACAGTTTAAGAAGCCCCTTGTGAAGTCATTTACTCCCTGAAATATTAAATAATTCTCCTGAACAAAACTCACGACAGTAATCAAGAAGCATGACACAGTATTCAAGCAGTAAGAATATTTACCTTGGGGAGGGACCAGCTGTTAGTCTGGTCCCTGCTGAGACTGAGTCCATTTCATACCCCTGTTTGTACAACAGAAAATGCATAAACAGTTGAGGCAGAACCCAGGATCATCATCCCATCCACTGGCCCTACTGAAAAGTGCAATGAGTGGGGATGCTGGGGTTTTCTCAGGGACTTCTTGCTGGGGAATAGATTTGCTCTAGACACACATAGCAGATAACAGCACACACAGACAGACTTCTCAGGTGTCTTTGCTTTTTGGTGCTGTTTCACCTCACTCCAGGCCTGAAGCAAAGCAGTATCTAAGAGCTTCAGTTGTTTCGACATGTGGAAACCTCTCTTTAGGCTTCAAAATGTTCTGACAATTGTTAGCAAAATCTTTTTTATTTTGTATCCAGAACTAGTCATTTTTAGGTTATTGTTGACACTCCATTTTCAAAAGAGGTATATACACTTTTGAAAAAAATAGTTACCATGTCCTATTATCACAATTTGGGGCCAAGACAAGGTTCTCAGCCCTTAAAATATAAAGCTACATCAGTAGCCAGCAGTTGTTACACAGTGTCATTTTTCCAGGTACTCCAACCCTTTCTTCTCCAAAACATCAGGCATTATCTGCTCAATTGCATGGCCTTTCATTGTGTAATTCCATCACATCTCTTATAAACTCTTGGTACCAATTTCAGTTACACGGGGGCTTAAATGAGCACCCTACTATTTTCGTCTGGCTGTCACTCAGAGCTGGGAGGCCTCTACAGATACACTTCTCACAAATCCATGCACTACAGCAGGAAATTATTTAGAATACTTATGAACCCAAGAATTTCCCATGATATTTTTTATTCAGGCCATATGGACACAACTACCAAGGTTATTTAATCTTTCAGATTCAAAGCTAAAATTAATTTCCTCCCTAATATGCTTCATGAATTCAACTAGCTAAATCTTATTTCTACAATTCACTTCAAAGTACAAGAAAAATTGTTGAAATATAAGAGGGGCTATAAAAGTAACTAGAAACATTATCCTGTCTGAAAGGTAGACTGGAAAAGATTGAACTATTTGCCTAATAGCTGTAATGTAGAATATGACATGCATAGTGTCAGAAATAATTAGCCAACAACAGACAGAAAAATGACAAGAAATGGATAAAACAGAGAAGTTGACTGTCAGGAAAAACTGTCTGAAACTTCCTTCCAATCCTCAATTCCTTGCTACAGTCTGCAAAGTCCCAGGTTTCTTTATCAAACCTACCGCAATAATTTATTATTGTTATACTGACAGATTAAATTCCACCACATGCCAGTCATGCCTATAAGTTCAATTAAAATGACAAGACTGACATGCATGGGTAACTTTTGTGCAAAAGGGAAAAGAAAGGCAGCTCTTCAATGAAATTAAATTCCAATAGCACTTATGGCAAGGTGTTTCTGCAAAGAACGAAAGAAAAATTGTGGCACTGAGTTTCCATCCCTGGAGACAGTTAACCAATAAAAACTGTATCTGGGTTTGATTAACTCTGCATGTTTTTCTTGACCTCATTAACAGAGTCAGCTGATGGATTTCTAGATCAATTTGCATGCAAATGCAAGAGAAAAGGAGTTGTGCTGTAATGCTAAGCTTTCTAAACTCTTCCTTACCTCATTTCATCTTTCTGCAGGCAAAACTAAGCTATGAATGGGCAGGGGAAGCAATATGCCCTTGTTTAGCCGTCAATTTCTCAAAATTCCAGAACAGGATTTCCTTCAGGATTTCCTGGTCCCAGACCAGGAACCTTTAGCAAGGTTTTTAAGCCACGCTTGTCCAAGGCTTTTCACAAATAGTCTTGACTTGGCAGTGTGTAGGCTGTTCCCCTTTCCAGAAAATTGACATACAGACAAAAGGGAAACTGAAATAATACAGTTAGTGGAATGAGTAAGTAAGTTCTTTTTGATCATACTTTTCACTCGTATAGACCAAAAAAGTTTTATGGGAATCAGCTTGCATGTGTTTCTTTACACTGTACAGCCTTGGTAGCAGTAAAAATACAGGGTCAAATCCCCATTTCACTAATTCAATGACCAGTTTCCACCAATTCTCACATAGAAGAAAAAGCCACTGTTTGCACAATTAATAAAGATTTTAAAATTCATAGCCTGTCCTGTTACATTTTATATTGACAAGAGAAAAAAGTCTCTTTTCTAATATTCTTTTAAGCATTATTTTTAAAGTATGTAAATAAATAAAATGGAAGTACACCGATGCCAGTAAGGTCATTGTCATGATTTAACTTCTGCCAGCAGCTAAGCCCCATACAGGTTCTCACAGTCTCCTCACATTGTTATAGGGTAGAGGATCAGAAGAGTAAAAATGAAAAAACTTATGGCTTGAGACAGACAGTTTGACAGGTAAAGCATAAGCTGCATGTACAAGAAAAGCAAAAGAGGGAATTCATTCAACACTTTCCATGGGCAGGCAGGTGTTCAGCCATCCACAAGAAAGCAGTGCTCCCTCACCCCTAAGGGTGACTTGGGAAGACAACATAACCCTGAACTTTCCTCCCTTCCTTCTTCTTCTCCCATTTCTTATATGCTGAGCATGATGCCATATGGTCTGGGATTTCCCTTTGGTCAGTTGGGGCCAGCTGTCCTTGCTGTGTCCCCTCCCAAATTCTTGTGCACCCCCAGCCTGCTCAGTGGTGAGGTGAGGTGGGCTGAGGAGCAAAAAAGGCTTTGCTCAGCAATAACAGAAATATCTCTGTACCCAGCACTGTTTACAGCACAAATCCAAAACATATCCCATACTGGCTACTACAAAGAAAATTCAATGTACCCTAGCCAAACCTGCACAATAATTCAGGCTTTAATTCTTAATCAAGCATTTGGATAATTCTGTGATTCATATGATTTTTTTTAAACACAGGACACCAGGATTCATTTATAACTCAGTTTTGTTCCCGAGATCTTATATTAATATAGAGATAATAGAAGCAGGCAAGGTGAAGGGATAAGGCAGGTAAAACTGAGGGGGAAAAATAGGTCTGTAGCGTCATATTGATTTGTTTCTAGAAAGTAGGCACTTAGCTACATTAGCAAAGCTTTTACCCACTGGATCAGTCACAAATATCCACTGACTTAGAGTAGGCAATAATACAGTATCTGCCTAACCCTGGTGAGAGATTACTTATCTATGTCTATATTTTTTCTATGTACAGCTGCAAACCTCAAGCCAGTTTAGAAGAAAAAAGGACTACAGTAAACCTTACTGCTAGGAGCTTGTTGATCAGCAGATTAGTATATATTATAAACGACAATATATACATATTCAAATTGTTTTGATTAGGCAAAGGAGACATCAGGGAGGTCCTGCTGAAAGGCCTATCAAAGGCAGACAGCTTGGCAGCACAAGGACAAATGAAATTCACAGATGAGAAAATGAAGGGCAGCACAGAATAAGTGATAAAATGCAGACAATCTAGGCACATTAATAAGTAGGAATGATCTGTAAATTCATTAATAACAAGTGACATGGCAGGGTTCCTCTACCTTTAGTATTACATTTGATAACATTCTCCCTTTAAATAGATGGAATATGCGTGGGTAAGACGACATGGAATGATCAGGCATATAGATTTTATGCATAAGAAACTCTGAAAATCCCTTCTGAAACTTTTTTCAATGATCTGATCATTAGACAAATCTTCTGTTAAAAATCCATCAAGAAGAAAGCACAAGAAAAACAACTCTTAGAAGTCTAGTTTTGAACCCTATCGGTATAAAAAGTAATCAGTTAGATAAGTTAACAAAAATATTAACCATCTCTCTGGAATGTCAGTAACATTTGGGAGTGGGGTCCCATTTTGATTTGTTATTGTATTTTAGTTATTCCTAACTGAACACACAATTTTGCCTCTGAAGAGAATGGAATGGCCATTTATTGACTAGCTAGAATATGCTAGAAACAATAATAAGTCTATGGATTCAAATTTCTCACTGGGAAAAGAGTTTGCAGAACTGCTTTTGTCAGACGTACCAAGGCCCAAAAAGTCGTCTCCTAAGTTGAAAGAGGATGAACATAAACATTCAAACAAGACACCATCAAACGATGGCACTAGAAAAAGCTTAATGGAGTAAGATCATTAGCCTCGCATCTTCGACTCAACGTCACAAGAGAAAGGGGAGGTTTGTCATCCCCAGAGCTGAACCTTGTCAGAATTGATGTGGATTTATGAGCCAGTAAGATAATCCTTCATGATTATCTGTCCTGTTGTTCACCATTACGGTATCCTGAAGGAGGCTGTTTCATTGTGTGCTCTTTGTGTCATGCTTAGCTGAAGTATAATTGTCTCAAGGACCACCTACACTTACAGGTTACTCATATACAAATTAATGGATGCTGGTGAAGGTGTGCATCCATTAAGCAGAGCATTAGCTTTCATGGCATTCATTTATCTATCAGATACTTTATTTATCACAGTTTTTCTGAAGGCTTGTTTACTAAGGGACCATGGTGGTAGAATATTGCTGCTCTCAAAGAATTTTGTGCCTTATACATAAAATGTGAAGATGAAAACTCATATAATTCTTCTCTTAGCTGATAAACAGTGGTCATAAGATAATGACTTCTAATCTCTCTTCATGAGAACAATATAGCTCAAAAACTTTGGGTTTGTTCCCCTTTCTGTTAAAAAAAAAAATCCCAGCCAACAAAGCTTTGATTAACTAATTAATAATAGTGATCTTGAAACTAAGAATAACTTTTAGCACATTAAAATACTATGTATTCATCGATACAGAAGGAGGGAAATTGTGAACAATTTTATAACTTGTTTGTCAAGAGAAGTAACTGATGGGTCCATTTTTCAGCCTTGCTCTGGGTGCTTATTTTGTATTCAGACTCACACCTAGAGCCAGCTTTCAAATTTGGGTAGAAAGTTTTGAGTTGCAGACCATCACACTCTGATATTATTCTAAGCAATCCATAACCTGGTGGCTCATTATCATTATTTTCACAGGGATCTCATTTGCTCAGAAAATCTTACTTCCTCAAATTTTCCAGAAAAGATTCACAAAGCAATCTCAGAATTGGAGATCCTGCTAGGGTTATGGCATCAGGTCCAGCACTTAGCAGGCTGGCATTTGCCAGTGCTTATGTAGGATGTTTGCCACCTCAGGCACAGGTAATTTTCCTGATGTCTATATAATTTTAGAAATTTAAGTTGTCATTTGAAGTGAAGTCCCTGGGCCAGATCCTTTAAGACAGTTAAGCATGACAAAATGAGTGAGACTCTCTTACTTGTGAGTATGTGTATTTTATTTCTCTTATGTGTATTTCATTTGCACATAGAATTTTGACAGATTTCAATTCACTGGCCTGACCTGTCATTTGCAGGATATGTCCTTGGCTTTTACTGTTTCAGCAGTTCTCAGAAATGGGAGCAAATGCTTCATCCTTTTTCAAAAATATCCCTATGCCTTTTTGCACTGAGAAATCTTAGGCAGTTAATGACTTGGTGGAATGATTTTGAAGTACATGCTTGCAAACTTAATTATGGCATTTTCTGATGCTGGACAGCTTGGCAATTCAAAGATGCTCTTATTCCATCTTTTTGGATGAAAATATTCTTTTTGCCAAGAGAGTATTATGGCTTCTACACAGAACAAAATACTATGGCTCCTACTTAGCCATACTGATCTCAACTCAGTTCCTCTAGCTGGCCAGGAAAAGACAGAAGATACAATGCATTTTTCTTTTAATATTCTTGTATTCATGTGAAACATTTGAGAAGTTATTATTATAATATTTAAGAAACATCAACTAGTGTTTCCATTGGTTTGACTGCTGTTACCTTCACACCTTCTTTTGCACTAGGCAAAGATATGAAGGCTTACACTGTAAAGCATTTATTCCTATATATATGTAGACACCAAAAAATCGTAGATACCCTTAATCACCAGTTAGTCTTATTTGATTTACTTGTCTCTAAACTAAGCAAATCCTCTAAACTAAATAAATTCTACTTCTCTATGAATTGTCTTTTGCTCACAAATGCACATTTCACTTGCAAAATCCCTGTTTGCATTATACAGAGATGCTATCTAGAAATTAAATCACTAGAAAGATCAATCTTCAGAAATATCTTCATCCACGCTGTCAAATTCTAATCGTTCATACTGACTTGAAATACGTCACAAGCACCAGTTATTTTACGAAATACTTATCATCTTTATTGATAACTACAAGCTCAATTAATTTAGTCAGAAAAAGTGTGTTTTAACCACGCGTATGTGGCACTGAGAGTTTATAGCAGATGATTTCAATGGTTCTGATATATTTTATGTCTTACAATCCTATCTCATATATACAATAATATCTTGCTGCCACGTATTCTTTAGCTAGAGTCCAGAGACAGGGAGACAGGTAAGCCTGGTATTGTGGCATGGTTAACTAACAAAGCAAATCCACATACAACTGAGTACACTTTTAGGTCTACAGACATGGACAATTATATGATGTTTGGAGTCATGTTTGTTTGTAAACTGGAGCCATTATAGATTTCCTAGACACAACCACAAGGTTGTTCCATGTACATGGTGGCAAAATGTACTTGTTCAACTACAATTCATGTTGGTCACCTGCAGAGAAAATACTGAACAGAGAGCGTGTTTGGCTTTTATCTTAAGGACAAAGGCAGAGACTTGACAGACTTTAACTTTTGAACTGTTTTACAAACAGTGACCACCTCATGATATTTTCTTGAGTGAATGGTACCTATTTACATCTGCTCTTAGTCAGGTCAACAGGAGTTCTACCACTTATCGCAGCATTAGCCCACTGCTGCTGTCTTTTGAAAATGTCATATGCAGTAAATATGCAAATGATTGCAGTAATTTTTAAAGTCCGTATTAAAAACTAAATTCTAAAGGGTATCTGCTCATCCTGTTTATTTTTTCCTTTTAGCTCCTAGAGTTGTGACACGTTTAAACACATGCACTGGCATTTTTTCAGGTAGCTCCTCATAAACATGGCAAAATATTAATGAAGTTGTTAAGAAAGCAAAAGGCACAAAACATCAACAGTCATTGCATATTTAATTCACTGCTTTGTTCATTCTTTCCCCATTGCAAATGTACTAAATGACAATATAATTATAACCTAAAGCTGTTGGTAATTATATGCAAAGTGCTATAATAGCAATGAAACCCTAATGCTGAGAGAGCGAGAGAGAAAGACTCTGAGGGAAGACAGACACAAAATAACCATTACTCATAGTACTCCTGGGTACCCCCTAAAATTGTTTGATTCTGATGGACTACCCAACCTGCAAATTACCTGAAAGAAATTCAGGTCAGGTATAGAGAAAACAAATTAATTGCCAGCAAATTACTTGCTGGTGTTGAGACAAGTATTAGCTCGTCAGAATTCAGCACTATTGGAAGAGTGAAGGAGAACAATACAGACTTGCATTAGGAGCTGGAAGCTCCTGTTGTTGGAGAATAACAAAAGGAAAAGTCTATTAGAAACCTTGTTTCTAATGCTGTCATCTTTCTTCCAACCAAACCTGAGCTCCCTGTCCAATGCCAGAGAGTGTGCTACCACCAGGTCACCATTCTTCTCACCCTCCTGCCCTGGACAATGGCTGCACCACCTGCAGGAGCCACTCTCTGGCTCTCCATAGGGCCGAGATGAGCTGTTCTGTCAGGTGCCATCCCTACACCTCCTGGTATTTTCTGAGTTCTAGAAGAGCTCCTCTATTCCTTCGGAATTTGGAATAATTCCACCAGCAAAGCAGCCAAGACCAACAGTCTCAGAGCTGAGATGTGTAGCAACTTAGATATTCTCCCCTCTTAGCTAAACAGATTTTTTCCTGGATAGAAATGAGAGCTATGCTCACACAATTTGTCAAGGGAATGTTTGACTTCTGCTTATTCTGTGTTTGCTGGAATCAGAAGGAAATGCCATATAGCTATCGCTTCATTAGCAGAGCAGTAATATGCAACAGAGCAATGTGCTCTAGAGATGGAACTTAATTGAGATAAAGCACATAAAAACTGTGAATTACATGACAGGCTGAATTGGCAGCTTGTGATGGTGAAGTAAAGTCCCTGCTTATCTTACTGATATGTACAGTATGCTACAGCTGAATTAGTTAAACTTGTACAAATACCATCAGAAGTTACGGCCCCCGCTACGCTACTTGCTCTTGCAGACTTTCTGCCATGTTTAAATTTCTCCTGCTAAAATATGTTTCAAAGAGGAAAAGAAAAAGCATCTACAACAGAATAGAGCAAAAACCAGCACAACTCAAAGTTCTTGTTCTGAACTATCCTTACTGTCTCCATTCTTTTCCAATTCCTCTCCCTAGCAGTGAGGGGAAAGTGAGCAAGCAGATGGTGGGTGGCACTTAGTTGCCAGCTGGAGCTAAACACAACATTGACTTAGGAAACAAATATAATCCTAAAATTTAAAACTCTTTCCATTGCACAGTGCCCCTTTTGTGTTCACCCTTTCCCCAGCTGGCAGCTGAACGATGAGCAGTGAACTGCTTGGGCGCTCAGACCGCTGACCGATCCCCAGTGGCTTCCCCTCTCCGTGCTCAGGAGATCTGCCTTGCAGCAAGACCCTTCTCTGCCTGTCCTGAGAGCTCACAAAACCCTTCCAGTCTCACCTGCTGACAGGGTAAATGTAAAAATCCTTAAAACCACTTGCTGGCTGCCCTGCACTTTATGCTGCAGCTGACACACACGTGATGTAGCACCCTGTGCACATCGCATGCGAGGGCTTTCGCAGGTGGCTTTTAGCTGCTGGCAGGTGGGAACTGGGGTTCTGCAGCAGCAAACAGTGAGCTAGAAAAGATCATTGCTCCTTTAGTGTACACAAGTTCCCCACTACATAAGGTATTTGAGCAGGGTTGCTTTTAAAAAAAAACAAAAAAAACCAGAAAAACACAGGCCTGAAATATATGAACAATTTTCAAGTAAAATCACTTCTGCATTTTAAGATCCAAATATTGATTTGTTTGCCTATGTGCTCATTTGGTACAGTGTATGGAGTAGACAAGCACTGACATATGTGACCATGAGTGCAAAGCAGCTGTAAAAAATTATTGAATCTGAAAGGTTGTGACAGATATCTGCACTGTACTGATTATGTCCTGGATAAATTATTATGTGTGATTCATAAATGCTTAAACCAGAAAATAAAACTACAGTTACCAAGTATGATTTCCTTCATTTTAGGTTCAGATTTTTATCCTGTCTTTTTATCTGAATTAAAAAAAAATGTTTTGATAGGAAATAAATTGCATAAAAATGCAAATAAAGGATTAAATTATTTTACGTAGTCTGGGCACCTACCCAAAAATGAACACACCACTCCCAAATGAAAGAACTGCTCTTGAATGTGTGCTTTAAAAGGAATGACTCTTCTGACACAAGACAAGATTTTATGCTGTTTATACCTTTTCAAGGTTTCTGGGATGAAAGGACATTCATTCCTTCAGTTTGTCTGACAACTGACAGCTTACATGTTAAGATGACAGAACAAGAAGCAGAACCCCTTCTCCACCTGTCCTCACAGCACAGGTGTAACATGGGAGCACTGCCCTTGGGGTGGCACCAGTAACACAGGCAGGAGACCCACCACAGTTCTCATTCGCTGCTGATTTTGCGGACAAAAACAGCCACAGTTAGTTCTAATTGCAGTAATGGTGGGCTTGATACCTGTCCAGGTATAGTCCCATCTCTGAGTGGCTCTAAGCCCATTTTCTGCCTTATGTAGTACTCTCTGCCACTCAGGGATATCAGGCACTGTGTGGCAAAAAGCCTAACTCAGCACACTACTGTCCAACAGCTGGCTTAGCTATACTGCCAGAAAAATTAAATAAGAAACTTGAAACCACAAAAAACGATTGCCCTTGTTTAGACAACAACTTGGAAACTTACTGGCCTTCAAAGTCACAGCACTTTATAGCTCAGGATAGCCAGAGCCTTTTTCTCCAGATCTGATTCTAATGCAACAGGAATGATAAACAAGAATCACTACAGTCTTGTTGTATCCATGGATGTTCTGTGTCACACAAGGCCCTCGGCTAATTTCTCTCTAGAGGGCCACCCCTCTTTTGAGAGCTGCCACCAGGGGATGCTTGTTGGCAGGATTTGTCACTGATGAGTGACCACCAACTTGCCGTGCTGAGACAGCCTGATTTGCCTGCTCCATGGAAAACTTCTGCCAGCCTCAGACATGCCGGTGAACTAACAGCAATAAATATGTGTGTGAGCGACCATACGTCAGGCACTCTGCTTAATACCAGCACCATGTGTCTACAGACAGGTCAGATCAGGTCTGGAAGTGATTCAAGATATCTTGAAGAAAGCTTCCTCAGGAATCAAAAACATGATAAAAGATTCAGGAGATGAGGTGACATGATGAGAGGGCAACAACAGACTGCAGACTGAACTGGGACAGGAAAGAGGGCAAGCTAAGTCACTGCGGGTGAAAGCAAGTTTAGCACTGTAGCCTGGTTCTGTAAGGAACTCAGCAGAAATTTCATTGGACAAGCACAGTTGACAATTCTACCAGCTCTCACATGGGCAAATAAAGTCATATCTCATGTGACAAGGCAGCAGATTTCTATGTCTCAATTAGGTAAATGGAGCCATTTCCCCTCCATCTTTGGTTTTCATTTTGTTGCTTGGTTTTGGCTGGTTTTTTTTTTTAATCTGCCAGTAAAATTCATGAAATTTTTGCACAACAAAACAATTTGACGGACATTGCACAAGTTGATTTTGCTTAATTCTGTCATTTTTTTTACATGCAAAAAAGTACAGATATGCTTTGAAGGGGTGAAAGCTTTTTGGTGTACTACTAGCAGTAGTACCTTTTGAGGTGCTACGGTATCAAAGAAAAGAAAGGAGACAGACATGAGCTAAAAAGTCATCAGTGAAACTGGTTGAACAGCCTGCATTTCTCTAACTGGAATTTAGGGTCACTGCCAGTTTTTACAGACTGGTCTGCCACAGGAACACATAATACCTACAATTCCAAAACAAGGTTGATGCACCTTTGTTCTTAAAGTATTTTACCAAAGATTCTCAGTACACCCCCTGGAGTGATGGACTGAGATCAGGGGCTCAGGAGCATAAGAAGGACATGGACTTGTTAGAGTGGGTTCAGAAGAGGATTATGACAATGATCAGAGAGCAGAACATCTCTCCAATAAATCAGCCCATAGCAAGGAGGATGGAACTAGAAGATCTATAAAAGTCTCTTCCGAGCCAAACCATTCTGTGATTCTATAAAGCTAAGCGCATCACAGTAAATGCAATTCTAGATCATCAGAATATAGATGTAGACCCTACTATGAAAAGTATGCTTAGATATGGGGGTAAAATTGTTTTTTTGTTCAAAAGAAAAGGAAAAGAAAACCAGTCCAGGGAACTTCTCTGCCTCAGCTAGCTAAAAACTAACTAAAAAGCAAAGGAGAGCTCTCTCCCGCTGTCCGTCCATAGACAAGACTGTGCAGGAGCAGAATGTGGAGGAGTGAGTGCAGTTTCTGAAAACAAACTGCGTGCTTCCTCTTTCCCCTCCTTCTCACTTGGAACCAGCCTTAAAGGTGTAGAGCTTAATATCCAGCATAAACAGAACAGACAACTGGGGATACAAGCATCTTAAAATCACCTCAGGACAAAGTTTTACCTGTGTTTAATCTAAAACATTTTGTTCGACCCAAAATAAAATATCGTGTAATATTTTCCAGGTCATTTAACTGCTTTGTATTTGACTTTGAAGCTCCTTCAAATGAAAATAGAAGCATGTTCACTCCTGGTAATTTAAACAGAGCAGCGACCACCAGGGTCAGTGGATGCAGAAGACCTTCCAGGTTATTTTATGAGCTGGGACAATAGCCAAATTCTCATCCTCTGAAAAACACATACATTTCTCTGAACACAACTCACCTGGTTATTTGGGGGTTTATGCTTTTCCTATTTGGGTCACAATGTATATGCAAACACAATGAGACCTTAATTACAGAGTCACTTTCATCTGCAACAAACCCTCCAACTCCAAAACCTGCCCTTCTCCACCACAGTAAAAATCACTTCAGACCCCTCCCTCCTCCTTAACTTTGCTGTCTTTCTCATGCACACGTGTTTGTGTGTGAAGAGATTATTGTAAATCACGTGTTTAAGCAGCAGAAGCAGGATTTATACATAAGCTTCTGCTTATGGCCTGAAACAATTTCGCAGTGAATCTCTAAACTTATGCAAATGGAAAAGCTAGAAAAATGAAGACTGAGTGTTCTAGGCATAGTGGCCCCCTCCACTACTGCCCCAGCCAGCTTCAGGGAGTTCTTACAGGAGGTTCTGTATGTAGATGGAATGGATTTCCATACGACTCAGAAAGTTTCTCCCACTCTGAGGTAATGAAAACATTCCCTACACAGCTCCCTGTCCTGGACTGGAACCAACCCCCCTGACTTTTTACAGCCTTCCAGATCTGAGCTGCCAATCAGCCAGCCTTGTACTGGATGATCTCATCACTAGGCAACCATCCGTGAAGGCCACTTCTCCTTGAGGATGTTCACTTATTATTTAAATCTATTTCATTTCCGTGGAAGAGTGTTTCACCTGACAACTGTCTTTTGTTAACCTTGTGCTGGTGGCCTTTAGAATTATTTCCTGTTGTGGAAGTAAGAGGAAGACAGAAACCTGACTGCACAGAAGAATGAAATTTTCCATCTGAATAAACGTCCTGTAATCTGAACAATGTTCATAGCTGAATAATCCTACTGATAACAGTTACTATGGCACATCAAAAGGCTTAATGTGGCCATATTTTCACTATAACTGTAGACTAACAACAGAGGAAATATTTTTATACTATTCTAAGAATTGTAGAAGGTATCCTCAGAACTGACCTAGCTTCCACCATGGAGAATAATTGTATCCCATGGGCAAAAGGCTCCATTTATCATGTCAATGGAATGAAAAACTCCCACAATGGTGGTTAAGATTATGGAAGAATTGCCATTCTGCAGGAAGCTACTGTCAAGCAGGGCAGATGTACAGTGTTTGACTCTCCACTTCCATCAAAAGCCAAATAATGCAAGAGCCCTGACTCAGGCAGTGGCCCAACCATCTCAACACCCTGCTGTAGCTGTGCCCTTGGGCACCCTGCTCTGTGTGCTCTGACCTCTGGGCAAAGGGAGCAGGGTCCCATGGAAAAGGGCCAAAGAAGGTTGCACAATTAACTGCAGTTGATTAACTGCAGTATGGATTGCTCAGTTCTGCTTGCTGAGTGAGTTTGTACCTGATGAGATTTAACTCTGGCTGCTTATTCATTGTAACCGTACATTGTTACTTGTCCTGAAATAACTTGCCTAACAATAGTGCTTTGTCTTCAGTTTACTTCTGGGACAGCAAATCACTGCATACCAAATTTAAAAAAGAAAAAAAAAAAAAACCACAACAAAAACCCAAAAAACCAACAAAAAGCTAAAAGAAACGAGGGAATAGCCCTGAAACCCCTTTTCTGACATGGATGGTGCTGCAACTTCAAAATGAAGTACTATTCTACAAACCTGGCCTGGAAAAACAGGTAAATCAACCCTGCAAACAGAAAATAAGCATGTATATACGTGGCTGATTCTTTCCTTCTGCAGAGTCATTTCCATCTCCCTAATGAAATTATAATCAGTGTCCTTTCTTCCGAGGTAGAATAATTAAGAATCAATTACATTTTAAACTGTAACACTGACTACTCTGAAACTATTATGTAATTGGGAAGTAGCTATATTGTCATCTTTATGTAGTTACACTGAATTACACAATCATTTAAATGGAGTTATATTGAGAAATTGCATGTAAAGTTATTCATATTAAGTTCTGCAACTTAAGGACCCAATGTGGAACAATTGCCCACTTGGAACAGGCTTTGAATCTAATATGTACAGCCCTGTGACTTTGAAGGGAAAGAAAAGGTTCCTTAATAAGTCTGAAGTGTTATCATTAGTAGCTTTTAATGCAAAGTGGTTACATGCTAGTGAATTATTTCAATTACTCTATTATATGGCTGAGCTAAAGAAAAGGAGCAATTGATAGAAATGTGGTGAAAACTTCATAATATGCAGAAATTAAGAACAGGGCTCAAAAAGCTATTACAGAGTGCATTCAGCTGGTACCTTCAAAATTCTAAAGATACTTAACATTAAATGGGAGAACTTCAAATCACTAATTTAGTTCACAGTGTGCTTTGGGGATTTGAGTAACTTCATATATGTAGAATGTCTATAATGCTGCAAAGTTAAAGCTGAGCTAGGCTTTTAAATTTTTCTTGTGGCACAGTGAGATATAAAACACTCCTACAGTGAAGTGATAATGTAAAGGTTTCAGTTTGGAGTGATCCAATACATGAACCTCAGGGCCTGAAGGAATTGAAAATGAGGTGCAAAAATAAATGCTTCAAAGGAGAACTCCACCTGAACACAGCAGAAAGGTGTGAGAGGAGAAGGGTCTGGCTAGAATGATGAAAAAAGCTGACAGGGACAATTTCTTGCCCTTCAGGGGACTGATAACTGACAAAGTTTGAAAATCTGGGACTGATAAATAGGAACATAACTTCAGCAAGGTTAGGGTCTTAATTAATTATTTAAGGATCCTAAAATAGTCACCAATCCTTCATCAATCTAGCTACTGAGTTAAGTGTAGCTAACAGAAGAACACAGGAAGAAAGCACAACCATTTTGAGAAGCTCTGTTTTTACCTCAATAGAAAACTCTCCTTTTTAAGCACAAAATTTTAAAAAGAAATACAGAACTTAAAAATTTTATCAACTTCACTGCAGGCACCTATGGCTGAAAGTGGGGTGCCACCCTCTAAAACTGTGAACATTGCAGGATTTCTCCCAGACCAGAGCTGCCAACAACTAGGATTCTGGCTGCCCTTGGATCCCCAGATGCCACCTCTGACCTGACCCTCAGACACTGGGGGAATGAGTATTGCCTTCTGTGGAAAACAGCCACCGTTTGTGTCCAGGTGCCTGTGGCCAAAAGGGGCATGCTGGCTCCTAAAATTGTGAACATCGCAGAATGTGGCCCTTTTCCACAGGACACAATTCTTATCCCCCCAGGGTCTCAAGATCAGGTCAGAGGTGATGTTTGGGGCTCCAAGGGCAGCCAGAGTCCTAGTCCTGGTGGCAACTTTGTTCTGGGACAAATCCTGTGACATTCATGATTTTAGGAGCCAGAATGCCACTACTGGCCATAGGCTCTGTGCTCTTTTCTTTTGAGAGCACAGAGATGTTCATATAGATCATCTTTCTAGCACGGTCTGGGAAACGTCAGATTCAGATGTAAATATTGAACAATCTCGTCATTAAGCACCATGTATTTGTCACTCTCATCCTCACAAGAAAACACATTTTTAAGTAACATAAGTTTCACTGAAGTTTTTCTAAAATCCTCAATGTCATTAGACAGCATCTGTTCTCAACTTGGTCCCTTCCAAGGTATTTTTTTGTTTGTTTTGGAGAGTAACCACTACCCTTTGCTCAACTGAGATTACGACTTTGTACCTGAATCTGATAATGCCAGTGCAAGACTTTGGCTTCTTTCTCATCTAGGAACAGTGCCTTCTAGTCTGCAGGCTCCAGAAAACCTGCATTCAGCTTGCCCAAAATAAAAGCAGGCTTTATTGAAAAATTCCTTAATTAGCAAGGGAAGTTGGAAAATAAGGCTTACAAAGAGACTCATTTAGTGGGACATCATGAAAAATTCTGATAGGGGAGAAAAAAGATTTAATTAGAGTTTGGGAATATTACCTGTAATGCTCAGAACTGAATTTTTTGTCATATTTTTAAGGTTGTCTCTGACTACATGTCTCAAGTCCTGCATAATTTGACAAAATTGCCCTGCAACATACCTCATAAATACGACTCATTCTCTGCTTTCTCTGCTCTCTCTACTGCCCATCCATCTCATGAAAAAGGTGACAGCTGATTCATAATGTTACCTTATCGAAGTATTTTGTTTTGATTCATGTGACTGGCCTGTTTCATCCTTGCGTAATCTAGATAAATGCAAAGTTATTTCCCAAGAATTACTTTACAAAACTGCACCAAAAAATTGTTACTAATTCAGCTTCATTATCAGCTTACAAGAGGTCTGTCTGAATGTACTAATCCAAAGAAAACCTCGGAAGCTGAATGTCTGAGGCCAGTGATACAGGACCTCATACCAAAAGGACATCACAAGCTTTGTAATGAAAGATGAAATAGCCACATCTGATGAGATACCCATCATAAGCATCAAGGCTTCTGAGAGATTTCTTAATGGGCTCCACCCTTATTTTCAGAAATAGTTTTGAAATTTGCTAATGATAAGATGGCACCAGTAAACGGGTAGATAAACTCAGGGCTAAGAAGCATGCTCTGAGCTGGTTTATGGTTGACTTTGAAAAAGATCCCTTTCCTTCAGGCCTTCTGTGGTAACACAGTGCTGGTAACTGGCAATAAATTCCTTGCCAAGCACAACCACTGGCAGCACTTCTGCAATAATGGAAATCCTTGCCATTTTCAATCCAACAAACTCCAGCAATATACACCGTTATATAAACACTCCAAATCTTCACAAACTTGTATTTTTACCATCCCCCATTATTTCCATTTTACAGGTGGATAAATTGAAGGACAGAAAAACCATGACTCCTCTGAAACTGATTCATATTGACTTTCATCCCTTGGCTTCACCTGACAAAATGTGCTCGATCCCTTATGTCCCAGAGCAAATCAAAGCAGCTTTTTCATTAAGTTTCAGACATATCTCATCCCCACTCTTGTCTGCTGGTCATGGAAAACATAATGAAGTAAACTAAGTTTGCACACGCACCAAAGTGACCTCAAATTTTCTCTTTTCTTTTTGTTTTCATGGAAAGTACATTGTCAAAAAAATTATATCGAATTTTATAAATTACCCAGGAGAGTTTCTTTTACATAATAGGGCCCTGCAAATTTGCAATAAAAAAATTCTGACAAGCTCTTAGCTAAAGGCACTAGCAAAATTCTCTGGTCTGTGCATTCTGACTAATTCATTGGTACGTTTTACATTCACTTATGCTGTGTACCCTCATTTGATCTCATTTTCACTTGAAATTTTGGCTAAAAAGGAGCAAAGAGAGGAGTTAGGCATTTTACCCCAGTCCAAACCATACGACAGTGTCAGCCTTCACATTTATTAGATTTCTGTTGGACATCTAATGCAGGGTCCAGCTTAAAATTCTGGCTAAAATGGAGGAAAAGTACTTAAGATTGACATAAGGTGTGCAAAGTCTTCTGTCTTCTTCTGATGCATTAATTAAATAGAAATTGTTTAGTCTTTTGATCTCATTTATTCAAACACTGCAATCCCCATGTCAACAGTATTTTGACTAAACATGCCTGTGCCTAGTAAAATGTGGTTTATATCCTCCATTGTGCTCTGGCTAACTGTTAAGAATGTATTACACTGGACCTAAGTCTGTTGAAAATCTATCCACGCTTTCTGCTCCACAAAAATATGTTTAAAATTATTCCAGTGATGTTTCCTTTCTGTGACATTAGTTTGCCAAAGCCTCTATATTAGCTTCTCTGAGTGATGAAGAACGAGGTCTAAGCCCTTGGTAACCCACAAATCACTTCATGTCATTTGTGGCTAAATGAATGCATTAGCCAGTGAAGTTATCCCCAGCTGACACGGTGGAGATGTCACACAACAGCACGATCTTCAGTGAAAATTTTTTAGCAGCCTTGCTACATCAGTGGGGCATCAGTGCTCAAGGTCACCAGCAGCATTAGTTAAGTAGTTATGAGTTTATCCATCATTGTGAGCAATGTTTGCAAGATTGCAGCTAATTTAAACGGGGCTTATGTATATTTTAACTGAGCTGCAGTGATGACAGCAGTTGCAGCATAGACTGACTCATCATCATTAATCCTGGAGCTCTAACATGCAGAACCGCTTTGACTGCAGTTTTGTACTGTGTACAGCTAATACAGATGCATGAATTTGGGTGGCACCTTGGGCCTGCTCCCCTGCCTCCTTATTTGTGTTCCTATTCAGCACCAATAAATCTCGAAGATACGAGCTCCTTAGCTTTAGGCTGTGTGAGAAATAGCCCATCTGCAGCAGTAGCAAGCAGTAGAGGCACGACAGGAGGTGTGGAACCTCTAAATCACCCTGCTCTGGCACCACCCAGGCCCGTCACAGGGGAACATCAGCCCATACAATGAGGTACCTGGCAGGAGGAGAAACCTCTGCAGGACAACCAAAGGAATGAGCCCCTGCCTATCCACCCCCAGGGCTGTCCCAGGACAGCCAGCAGTCCAAGCAGTCCAGCTGGGAAGCCCAGCACCATTGGTCTATGGGAGAGGCTGTCTGGAGCACCTCGGGATCTGAGAGGTATGGGGCACATTATGGAATGCAGGCAAGACCATCTGGGGATGGCACTTATTACAGAACAAGTGCAGGAAATGAGGATAAGGCGATAAAAGGGCGCAGTTATTTAAAAGCATGTTATTTACAAGCACATCAGCACGTTTGTTCGGCTATGCCCTGCACCAGATCTGCACAGTCAGTTCTGTCTTCTTAAACTCTATTTTCCTGGATGAGGGAAATCCCTAATCTAAGTACATGCATATATGTGGAGGTCTAAGTGCCAGCAGCTGCACTGAGGACCCTGTGTGTGGGGTGCCAACAACTAAAGGGACGTCTCTTAATCCTGATCAGCACAAGGGGGATCAGGAGGAGACTGTTGGGACAGCTCATTTCTGTGTGAATACTGCATACTTAGTTCATCTCTGTGGCCTGCTGTGTATATGTGTATTTTACACCTGTCTGCACGTGCACCTGTAGGGATTACATTTGTAGTCTCACTAGTGCTTGGAGCAGGAGCATCACCTGCAGCTGCCTTCCATCTATCCGAATTGCTGGATTTGGTGACTCCCAAAAACTGCATCCTCTTGTGAAATTACACACCATCTATGGAATGTAGTATCTACAAGCAATGTGTAGTAAGTGACAACCTAGGCCTCCTTTTCACATGCAGACAGCAGGGCACTGACATGGAACTCCCACTAAACTCCTTTTCCCATGACTCTGCAAACACTGCCCAGCAGATCACTGGTACAAGAGCTATTTCCCCCCCACTGTTTCTGCAACTATTCCTCCTGTGAAGTACAGTAAACAAAACAAACACAAACCAAAAAAAGAAAGGGAGACGCATAGCCCTAAACCAAATTCTTTTGAAGTTGATGAGACCCCAACTCATTACATTTTAAACAAAAACTTAAGCCTCTCATACAGAGCTATTGTCTTTTGGTCTCCTTTTTGATGTTATTTTGAAGTGCCTTGAGGATACTTGATAATAAGGCACTCTATGAGTTGTATTACCTTGTTCTGTATTGCAATGTTTTATTAACAATGAACGCCAAATGAATAATGAAAATACAAGCTGGAAAATCACATTTTCTTCTTCCATTGCCTGTTTTAGCCTGATCTAAGCAACTTATTAATTGCCTTCTTTTTGATGGTATGGATTTATGTTTGCTTAATGCGAAAGAATGGAAATAGCATCTATCAATACCAATCACAATACCATCTCTCTTTAAAAGGAGGGTCTGAGGTAGACAGTGTTGCTTGATGGATTTCATGGAAGCTTAAGGATTTTGCACAAAATGTTAAAAACCATTTTCTAAAATTAAAAAAAAGGCAATCCCAAACTGTAAATTAGAGTTTTTCCATTCTAGTTTTGACTAGGAAAAACAGCACAATTCTCCTACAGATGCAATTTTCTAAAGACACAAGCCTACGAAAGCCATCCATAACAGCATTTTATGCTAGAAATACTGTGCCAAGCAGTTACTGAAAAACATACCATGAGAACAGAATTTTGGACGCTGTCCCCAAAGAACATTAAAGTTAGTCTCCAATTTGAAGCTCAAATTTTTTCATATTTTTCCTTCTCCATCACACAGTGTTATTTAAGATCAATTTATAGCTCCAGGCTTTCAGGTCTCATAGAAATTGGCTGGGTTATTTTGTTATCAAGAACATAAATGCTTTTATTGTAATAGGATTTCATCCAGGATATTTCATCTGTAATGTAATTAAAGAGGTAGTTTAGAAAAGCTACAATTATACAGGGAATATATGCAAAAATATTCTCACAAATGCTACCAGTAGAGTTTAAGATGGTGTTGTCACAAATTTGCTGGAGAGGTCCAGGTTACAGTACTTTTATTGTCCAACTGTGTAACAAGGATAAGCAACACCAGTCCCTGAAAAACGTTGTTAACCCAGCATTCTTACAGTCAAACACAAAAAGCACTTTAGCAACAAAAACCATCTTGAGCCTGTGTTTGAGTATGGGAAGACAAGATCAAGTACTTCTATATACCCCAGACGGGAAGAAGACCTGCCTGGGATGGATCAGCTACAGGGCAGTTCCTCTTCAAACCAGGAAAACGTAAATAACTACTTTATGTACATTAAATAACAAGACCACTACTGCTGTGCTTAGAAAGACATGTATAGAGATGAAAAGGAATATTCCACTTACACCTAACTAAATATTAATTCATCTTCATGGGATTTTTCTATGTCTTCCAAATACAGTTACCAGACATTATAAATAGGATTCAGTCTTCAGGTAAGACACACTGGGTGATGCCTTTTTTACCAGGGTATAAGCATGTGCCAATTTTTGTCTGAGATTCAAGTCAGAACCTTATTTAACCCATCCTCCCAGGATTTTCTCTGGATTAAGCACAAGTATCAATTACAAATACAAGTATCAAATGTAATCAAAATATCAAGTTGTGAGACAATAATTTTCTTTTCATTCTAATTTCCCTCATAATTTGCGACACTGATAACCATGGAATTAAAAAATTATCTGCTATTCAAACATAAAGGAAAATTCACTGCTGAATTTGCTTGAGCCCAAGGGTGCAACCATAAATGACTATTCATTTTTGTCCCCATTAAGAGGGAAATGAGCAGACAACCCAGCTAACTGGCTGAAACATCAAAATGCAATTTTCTTCTGTGATAAAAACACATTACCTCCAACCATACAAAGTATAGTTCATAGGAAGAAGAAAATAATGCCTTCAGATCATTGAAAATTCTCAACAGAAACGAGACGTAATCAAAAACATGTGAGCAGTAATACTGGATGAGGAGGCAGGTTCAATCTTCAGAGGACTTGACAAACATGAAATTGTGACCAATGTTTATACTAAGGGGCTTTGGTTTTTCCCCTATCTCCTGCACACCTTGTGCAAAAAACAGCAGTTTGCTCCTTGAAGCGCTCAACTCAGCTAGGGAAAGGAAAACTCCATGGGTGCCCAAATACTAAAGCGTCTTTCCTTTTCCTGCATAGTTCCAAAACATAACTGCTGAACAGAGAAAACGGAGAGAGAGAGATCAGGCAACCAACAGGACCTTCAGATGTCTTCCTAGCTGGGAAAGCTGACTGCAGGCACACTTGTGTCCCATTTGTCATGGCAGGTCTCCTTAGCCAGCGCACAACCTTTGTGAGACGCTCTCTATCTAACCGCTTCAATTTCATTATGACCAACTTGTAATAGCAAACCAGAGAAATCACCACCTGTTTTGACTGGAACACATTAGGATGTAATGTGAAGAAGAAAGGGTAAATCATCAACTCATTTTCACCACACCAGTAATACCTCATGAGACCACATTTTGAAAACAGCTGCACTGAGTGGGAATCTAAAAAGCAAAAGACTCTAGAAAGTGTAAAAAAGCTTCAGAAAGTAGATAGAAAACTGAAAAAAGGTTGGGAATCTCAAAACTTTCCCATGGAAATTCAGGAAATTAAGAAACAAGTAAATATA